>JACGAQ010001421.1:0-60379 GCA_014119065.1 Orius insidiosus | reverse complement strand
TCGAGATAAATCAGTTGATCGCTTTAGGTTTTAAAACGGTTGGGACAAATCGATAAATCCTCAATATGAAACTCGCGGATAGAGAAACAATCCATTTCTACCTGTTGCGATGCCACTTGTAGTCCCTTAACAAACGCAGAGCCTCTGTTTGCTCCTCAACTTAAGGCCAATGTCCACACCAAGTGTGCGAGTGAGATGGAAGATGCCAAAAGTTTTACAGCTTTTATTCCGGAACCAGTGGACCGATTTTGCTCAAACAAATTTTTTTATCATTTTTATAGAAAAACTAAGGGAGCTCTAGAGGCATATTTTAAAAAAATCTCAAATTTAAATTTTAAAGTTTTTAAAACTTTAAAAATAAATTTTATTCAAAAGTGAGCTACAGGAACAAAAATACATCCAATTTAATGATGTATTGCTAAAAAGAAAAAATTCAATAACTCTAACGGTTTTGTCGTAAAGTGAAAATCAAAAAAAAATTGAGCCCTGATGACAAGGGAATTCACTGCTCGTTGCGATCAAGAGAATTTCCACCCGACTCAAGTGACCTTGAGAGCTCATAGCTATTTCTCATAATATTGAACTAAGTAATTATTATTTTTATTATTATTATTATTATTATTATTATTATACATATATCCGTATATATACATATACTATACTTTTAATAGATACCTGTACCTGCAGTAAAAATTCAAAGGCGGGAGCGTTCCGCCCTGCCAAACATTAGTTATAAAAAGTGCTTATCTCCGGTTTTAGTGTTATTTTAGTGTTTATGTTTCTATAAAATAAAAATTTTAATTAGATTTCAAATTTCTTCCCTTCACGAAGAACCGCGAAAACATTGTTTACAAAATGATAAAATCTTTACATAAAATCAAAACAATACCCACAACCCCAGTGTTTTTTACGAACTGTTGTTTTCTACCGTGTCGAGTGTTTTTCCCACTTTTTCTTTTTTGGTTTTACTTTTTTACTGGAAAAATGGACAGACGCATATCCACAAAAGGAAAACGACATCTTCGTCTGAATGCTCTGAGAAAAAAAATGAAATTTCATGCCACTAATGCTTCACGGTAAGTACATAATGATACGATTGTTTGTTTTTCTTTTGCACCAATTTTGTTTTTGTTTTTTCGGTTTTTTGGGTTTCTTGCAGAAAAACCGAATTTTATTTTATTAGTTTGGTAGTCAAATGTAAAGTATAAATATGACGGAAACCGGTTTTAGAAAACATTTTCTCGCCCAGTGATTGGTAAAACCGGGTCGAAAAAAAAAACCGTGTTTTTTGGTCCACCCCGCCAAGCAATATCAAAATAATTTTTCAGAATTCAAAAGAATATTTGTTCTTAGGTCTAATGACAATTGTGAATCGTTACGAACTCAGACCTGTCAGGCATCGATGGATCAAGAAAGTCCCAGTTCCGAGAGAATGGAGACCATTTTAGAGGAGTCTGCTGTTCCTTCCAGTGTTCCTTCTGTAAGTGCAAGAAACGAAACGAACGAAACTGCCGGAGCTCAAGAAAGGTATGATCATAATATTTTTCTTTCGTCGTATTTTGATGGTAGGGTAAAGCGGGGTATTTGTAAAAAGTAAAAACGGGGTAAGTGAATGTAAACAAATCTTCTGTGCGCTCTGTTGAATTTTTTCTAAAGCTATCTCTGGCGGAATTTGAAAGAAACAACACGTCTTATTGTCTTATTTCCATTTATTATTTCAGAACAATCAAACGCAAGCGCCTTCGTTTATCGGAAAGACGAAGGAAAAAAACTGTAAACATCGGATTGATAAACTATAGGATGAAACAGGCAGAGCTCAAGAACTTGTAAGTACATTTTTACATAACTCTCTGGTTGACTGTTATCTGTTTATAAGTATGTATACCTACTTCCCCCTACTTTGAGAAAGTTTTCGTTGGAACCTGCTTCAAACTAGCACTCTACCCATTATTTACGAAATTATTATTATTTATTACTACATAATTGACAGAGTCGTAAAATTTGCAGAGCTAGTCGCACAAATCATTCGGAAACCGACAAAGGGGGCATTTATGAGTTCGAAGACCAAACGGAGCCCGTTTCGAAACCTTTTCAAAATCTTTATGAAAGAGATAGTATTGAAGAGAACGTAAACCCAATAGATCCTGCTATTCAATACATTCTGGAAGAAAGGGAAGTGTAAGTATTTCTCACTCACTCATAGACAACGTAAAGGCTTATTGTGATATTTGTTTCTTTACAGCGAAAACCATCAATTGGTCATAGAACGTGGACCTCCAGACGCTAGTAGGGACGAACTTATTGCAAAGATATCTGGGCGCTTTATAATTGATGGCCAGCATTTTATTCGGAAAATGAGGCAACTCGAAAACCACCGATTTCAATGTGACGGCAAGGGTTACTATAAACTTATGTCGACGCAAGTCAAAAACTTCGTCTGGACTCTAACATTCGCGTGTCCCATTTGTAAGAGCAAAGAGGTCATTCATAATGACCAGACTGCCGACGATTCAATGAAAGGGATGTCAATATCTGAGAGCGCTGTATGGGGAACAGTGGCAATTGGTGGAGGTCACTCAAACATGGAGGAATTGTTTTCCACCATAGGAATTAAGTCTATGGACAAAAAAACCTTCGCAAAAAAAGAAAACGAACTTGGAGATGTAAGTAATAAATAATGTATCAGGTTCCTAAGAAAAATAACCTATGATTGTAAGGTTATTTTACAATTTTATTTTTTTAAATTGAATTTTGATGATTGCAGCTGTTATGTCTGTTTTAGAAATGGCAAAACGTACTGCTACAAACCATGTTGGATGCTGGAAGGGAGGAACGGCAGTTGGCAATTGACAACGGAGATGTTGATGAAAACGGAACGCCTTTTATCACAGTGATTGGTGATGGCGGGTGGTCCCACCGTTCGCATGGCCACAGGTATACTTCCAATTCGGGTGTCTCATGTGTTATTGGTCAGCGCACTAACAAATTGCTCCACATTGACGTACGCAACAAATATTGTAGCATGTGCCAATATCTGGAAAAACACGGAAAACCTCCGGTTCATGACGATTGTTTTAAAAACTGGAATGGTACTTCACAAGGAATGGAATCGGATATGCTGGTTCATGCCTTCAAAACATCGATCCAAATACATGGCATCCAGTACCGTACCTTCATTGCAGACGGCGATTCTAGTGTGTTCGCTAAGCTCCGTCAAATGGTTCCTTATGGACTTAAAATTCAAAAAAGTGAATGTGCAAATCATGTTGTAAAAAATTATTGCAAAGCTCTTTTCTCCCAAAAAAATCTTCCCCAGGCTGTTCGGAAAATTATGTCCCCCCGTTTGGTAATGCGGTTGAAGAAAGACGCTAGATATGCGATTTATCACATTGCTGAAACCTCTAAAAACGCCAATGAACTAAGAGAGGATCTACTAAACGGACCGGCTCATGTTTTTGGCATTCATGAAAAATGCAAAGAATATTTTTGCAAAAAAAAGAAAATGAACGTGAGCTAGTTGGATGCTTCCTAGCTGCTTACAATTTTACGCAGGAGTGTTTGCAGCCTGTGGTCCGAAAAGCTCACAGACTAGTCCACAATGAAACAAGTAATCTCGCAGAAAATTTGATGTCCCTCGTCGCTAAATTCTGCGGAGGAAAACAAGTGAACCGTTGCAAAAAAGGCTCGTATAGCCACCGTTGCAAAGTGGCCGGACTCGATTTCCAGATGGGCCCATCATGGACCTACAGGTCAATGAAGACTTTTACGGGAATGAGCCCTCCATCCATTATAAAGAAAACAGCCGTAAAAAGAAAAAAGCAATCGAGCAGAGCAAGAAATCCTTTATTAAGTGCCGAAAGCAATTAGCTCAACAGCGACAAGGAAAAAATCCTGAGGAGCCTCCAAAAAAAAGACCAAAACAATTAATGACGGTTTCAAGGATTACGGCTCATTCTGCACCGATCTGGACATGGATAAAGCGGAATACGAAGCCGCAGCTCAATTATTCAAGAGTAAATTGAATATTGAAGCGTCGACTATTCTTGAAATAGAAAAAATGACAAGAGGACAGCACCACAACGATCTTTGGCATTATGAGAGGAGAAGTAGACTCACCGCCTCTCATTTCGGTGAAATATGCAGAAGAAAACCTACTACTCCATCGGCAAAATTGGTGTATAGATTGTTATACGGAAAAGGCTTCACCTCAGTTCCAACCAAATATGGTAAGGAAAATGAGGTGAACGCCATTAATCAATATAAGCATAATAATCCAGAAAAAATCGTCCAAGAGTGTGGGTTGTTTATCCACAAGGAATTCGGGTTCATTGCGGCGTCGCCGGATTCTTTAGTAGACAATGACGGGCTGCTGGAGGTAAAATGCCCGTATTCAGCCCGAAATTCAACATTTCAAGAGGCTGTAGAAAATTGTCGTGCTTTTTGTTTAGACAAGGAGGGCAATCTTAACAAAAAGCACGACTACTTTTACCAGATCCAGGGACAACTGGAGGTGACTAATCGACAATATTGCGACTTAGTTGTTTGGAGTGAAAAAATGTACAAGGTTGTAAAAATCCCAAGGGATGAAACATTTTGGAAAGAAAAAATGTTGCCGAAACTCCAAAGGTTTTTCGACGATTATCTTTTGCCGGAACTTGTCGATCCGCGACAATGTCGTTCCATGCCACTGAGAGATACGTCTCGAAAATTTGAGTGATAATTTATTAATAAATAGAGATAATAAAAAACATTCATTTTTTTCCCTCCAAAATACCTACATTCATGTTACCTACCAAATTTTCTTTCAGCATTGTGTTTCAGTAATATGAAGGAAATCTATATTCGTCGATAAAGCGGACAGTTGGCTCAAGAAAGATCAGAAGGTTGTTTTTGCAAAGTTAGGAAAAAATTAAAGATCTATGTAGGAGGGGAATGCATAAAGGAGGAGAATCTATAAAGAAGGGAAATTATACTTTTTTTTGAAAATTTTTAGTCCAAATTTTTTTTGGTTTTGGTTTTAGTGCTTAAAAAATTTTTTTTTATAATGACCGGTCAGCCATTGAAAGGACATAACCCCTGCCCGGTGGACTTTTTTTTTTTAAATTTCAAAGTGAAAATCAGAAGGTTGCTTTTGCAAAGATAAATAAAAGAAGAAAAATTAGAAATAAATGTGTTGAATGAATAGTTTCAGAACGGGCGAGGAGGGGATAAGGGTCGTAAGAGTCTTGACTCATCACTTTGGAAACACGAAGGGCGCGGCGCTTCTTTTGAAGTAGACCAAATTTTGAACATTTTGAGTTTCCGCGGAAATTTATGGATCGATTTTCGTTTTTAGGGCGTCAAAATTCTTTAAATAAATAGAGGAATGTGTCCTGTACCCGTTTTTCCAATTTTTTTGAATATTACAAAAAATAGAAAATTTAAAATTTCCACGGAAAATTTTTTTGGAAATTTGTCTCGATAGCTCCCTAAGTTTATCTAAATAAAGAAGATCTGCGTTAGAAATTTCAAAAAAAATTAATAGCCTAAGAGAAAATCCAGGAATATTTTCAGCGCCATCTATTGTCTCAGAAACACAACTTTTGGAGTGGACATTGGCCTTAAGTTAATTCCCCGGTTTAGAACATAGTACACTTGATTACGAAAGTTTTTTTTCTCTAAGTTGTGGAAATAAGAAAATAGCATTATGGTCGAAAGTTTTCCAAGACTTTTATAACCCCTTTTCTGATCCACTTAACTCGGCGGATTTCCCCTCCTGCCATCCGCCTTTTTTTTCCGCCCCCATCGCTCTAAATTATAAGGTAGTTTAAGTTTAGCTCGAAAATAAATTGGATTTTCGATATATAGAAATTAAAAAGTATATAACCTCTCTGAGGAAAAGTAGCATTGATACTTTTGATACTTGCCCTTTTCGAAGAAAAATACTAGTTTGAAAAGCTTCCAGAGAAACTTCCTTAAAGAGAAGTAAAATTATAGGAGGGGAAGTAGAATGGAGGGGAAGTATAAAGGAGGGGAATTATTAAAGAGGGGAAAAGTAGCATCATTGATACTTTTGATACTTGCCCTTTTCAAAGAAAATACTAGTTTGAAAAGCTTCCAAAGAAAACTTCCTTAGAGAGAAGTAAAATTATAGGAGGGGAAGTATAAGGGAGGGGAAGTATAAAAGGGGAATTATTAAAGAGGGGAAAAGTAGCATCATTGATACTTTTGATACTTTCCCTTTTCTAAGAAAAATACTAGTTTGAAAAGCTTCCACAGAAAACTTCCGAAGAGAGAAGTAAAATTATAGGAGGGCAAGTAGAAGGGAGGGGAAGTATAACGAGGGGAAGTAGAAGGTAGGGGAAGTATAAAGGAGGGGAATTATTAAAGAGGGGAAAAGTAGCATCATTGATAATTTTGATACTTGCCCTTTTCTAAGAAAAATACTACATAGTTAGAAAAGCTTCCAAAGAAAACTTCCTTAGAGAGAAGTAAAATTATAAGAGGGGAAGTAGAAGGAGGGAAGTATAACGGGGGAATTATTAAAGAGGGGAAAAGTAGCATCATTGATACTTTTGATACTTGCCCTTTTCTATGAAAAATACTAGTTTGAAAAGCTTCCTAAGAAAATTTCCTTAGAGAGAAGTAAAATTATAAGAGGGGAAGTAGAAGGAAGGGGAAGTATAACGGGGGGGGGAGTATAACGGGGGGGGAATTATTAAAAAGGGGAAAAGTAGCATCATTGATACTTTTGATACTTGCCCTTTTCTATGAAAAATACTAGTTTGAAAAGCTTCCTAAGAAAATTTCCTTAGAGAGAAGTAAAATTATAGAGGGGAAGTAGAAGGGAGGGGAAGTATAACGGGGGGGAGTATAACGGGGGGAATTATTAAAAAGGGGAAAAGTAGCATCATTGATACTTTTGATACTTGCCCTTTTCTAAGAAAAATACTAGTTTGAAAAGCTTCCAAAGAAAACTTCCTTAAAGAGAAGTAAAATTATAAGAGGGGAAGTAGAAGGGAGGGTAGTATAAAGAAGGGGAAGTATTAAAGAGGGGAAGCATAACGGAGTTAGAAGTACAAGGGAGGGAAGTATAAATGAGAGGGAAGTATAAAGAGTTGAAGTATAACGGAAGGGGAACAATTAAGGAGGGGTGGAACTATAAAGGAATGAGAGTATAACGGAGGGGTAAGTACAAAGGAGGGAAGTATTAAAGAGGGAAGTATAACGGAGGGGAAGTATTAAAGAGGGGAAGTATAACGGAGGGAACTATAAAGAGGGAAGTATAACGGAGGGAACAATAAAGGAGGGAAGTATAACGGAGGAGGAAGTATAAAGGATTATAAACAAGACGTGGAGGGTATCACAATAATTTCTTTAAGGAAGTTTTTAAAAAATCTGGCATTTTCAATTAATCTCGAACTAAACTCTCTTGCCCGAAAAATTGAGCAAAACCAACAAAAACGTGTTAAATTTAGTTTGCGCGGCCAAAACTAAGGAAAATTTATAAAATCTAAATTTTTCATTACTCTTTTAAATCAAAATTTTTAAAATTTATTTTTAAAGCAAGAGCGCATAGTGCGCAAGGACGGGCAACCGAAAATAATCAATGAACGAGAGCAACAGGTCGTACAAAGTCTATTTTTAATTTTTATTTATTTTTAACTTTTAAATATGATTGCTTTCCTTTCTGTGAGATCGTTTGTGAGGAAAAAAATTGGATTAAAAACGTATCTGATATAGATTTCCGCCATCAATTTACTTTTGTTACGGAACATTTCAAGCGAAGAACGGGCTAAAGTTTTATTGGACATGGTCAACTTTCAAGTGGCCCTAAAGTTTCGACTCCTTTTGGCAATAAGGTTCCGAAACGCTAATCTACGAACGCTAAATCACCAATTCTATAGTAAACAAAAAAACTGACCCAAAAACTTCTTCAAAGTAGTGCGATTTAATCATTTTTCGTCCCTACAATCGAAAAAAATCGAGGTAGAAAAATTAAAAGCCTTCGCGGGCAGACAATCCACACGCAATGGGCGAAACGACACCAAATTTCTCCCTACTTTGGTGAAGATCGGACTAAACTTAACTTTTACAGAGCTCCTTTTAGGTTATTTAGTGAGGGAAAAAGGATAATTAAATATTATCCGCTTACTACCGAAAACGTTTATTTATGATTGAAGTTGTTAAATAATTATTGGAAACAACAAACCGGATTTAGAAGGTGAGCTTAAAATCCAGTTATATTATAATTTTATAAATTATCGAATTTCGTAGTAAAATTAGCGAGGTGGTCAGAGTTAACGCAATTAGGAATGTCTGTTGGGACTGGCGGCTGTGATGGGGGCGGCGGCGGGTTTCTCTGTTGAAAGGTCGGGTAATGGGTATAACGTTGAGGATAGGGGGAAGGACGGGTGAAGTTATTAATGGGCCACCCACCCCTTCTTCTCTTCTACCCCCGCGTCTCCACAACAGTACACCGCTATCCTTAACCGTTCCTACCAAACCCATTTATCCTTCACTCAATTTCCATTCGGCCGCAACTTTAACCCGGGTCCAAATCTCGTGGCTCCCTATTCTATACCGATCCAGTCCTTATAATAAGAAAGGATAAGCCATCCCATCATTCTTAGAAAAATACAGCCACCATTTTTAGAGCATAATTTGTGAAAATTTAAGGACAAATTGCGTTAGCATGAAAAAACATGAAAAGCGTAGCTCGGAAACACAAATTTAACCGTTTTCTTTGATCTTTTAAGCAAGAGAAACCATTTATACTCAATTTTAAGGAGTTTTACCAACTTTCTTTGAGTTAAAACTGATAGTTATGTAACCTATTTAAAAGGATTTTTTCGCCTGATAGTCGAATTTTTGGCATGGAAACACAAAAACAACACTTTTTGAAGAGAAACCAAATTTTACCACCTGACCTTGAAAAAGTTGTGATGTAGCATTTTGTTTAAAAATACATAAACTTTTTTATAGTTTTTCTTTTAAAAGCAATCAGACTATCAAAATATGTGGGTAGAAAAGGAAAATATAAGAAAAATTTGAAGTAAACTTACTTATCGAAAAGCGGACGAAATTCTGAATTCAGAACCGAATCAAACTAGTTTAGGGAGGGGATAAAACGGCCTTCTGGATAAACCACTGCCTTCTCAATTTTTCTTTCAATACAAAAAAACATCCAATTTTACGACATATTGAAAAAGAAAATCAATAAAAATGCTCTTTCTATTTTAACTTCATTATATAAATTATTGTTTTGTTTTTTGCAATAAAAAGTTATCGCAGGAAAAAAAGCGGGTAAATAACAAAACGCCTGATCAAACAGGTTCCGTTTCAGTCTTTTCTCCGTCGGGCGATTTCTTTTCTTCGAAATCTATTTTTCTTTTTTTTCAATAGGTAAGCTTTCTTTAAAATATAAAAATAATAATTGCTTAAATTAGTAAATAAAATTCACATGAAAAGGGCGGAAAAATTTAGCGAAAAAATGTGAGGAAAAACGAGATATTTTATTTTTTTCTGAACAACCCATTTTATAAACAAAATTAAAGAGTTTCTCTCACTTTTTGAAAAAAGGAACTCCCTTTTATCAGATTTTGTCAGCTTTTTTTAAAGGTAGAATCTACTTTTTCTCCCCACAATGTCGGGAGGGCTCATCTTTTTGGCTTGTAAACACAAGTTTTACCACATTTCCAATTTGTTATGTTATATTGTTAATTGTTGTTATGTTATATTGTTAAATTGTTTTTTGTTATGTTTTTTGTACCTCGAAGTTGAAAAATTGTTTGTCAATTTCAATTTGATTAATAACTTTAAAAAAGTTTGGCGGTTTCTATATTGCTCAGTTGGTATCAGTGGGATTCTCCCCTCCAAAAAGAATTTTTTAATAATGTCTGCCATTTTTTCTCTACTATTCAAGTATGTATTTATTTTCATAAAGCCAATTATAAAGAAAAAACGTAATTAGGTTAATAAAAAAAGCAGTATAAAACGAATATCCTGAAGGAAAATAAACTTTTCTTTCATAAAAAAATAAACGTGACTTTTTCTAATTTCAATATTTATTTTTAGTATTTTGTCCCCTGATCAAATAAAAAAAAAAGAATTTTTCTATCGACCATATAGTTTCTCAAACAAAAAATTATAAAGAAAAAAATTTTTTTTTTCATAAACTCTGTTAATTTAATGAGAAAAATAAATTATTCTCGCCCTATCAGTGCGGAATTTAAAGAAGGTAATCAGCCCCCTGTACGCGAGTAAAAAATGTAAATTTTGGCTTCATTTACAATTCCTCATACATTAATTTAATTAAGAACCTTAATTATAAGACAAAATATTAATTAAATAATTAAAATTTGTTGTCCAGCTGATAATTAAACGTGGTATGTAACAAGAATTCCTATGGTTCAATAACAAGGAAGAGCCTCCCACCGTACGAGTATAGCTGAATTAAATTTTGCATAGAAATTTGCATTAGAAGCGTTTGAGAGGAAAGCTCGTTTCTCCCTATCAAAATAGCATTTTGTTGTTTGCTGTTTCTACTTATGCGATATTGAGGTTCCAAAGTCAGCAATTGCAAGGATTTTTTTAATAAGAAAAAAAAATTTCTAGTTCAAAAATTGTCCTAAAAGTATCCTTTATTCCATCTTTCTTTTTTTAATTAAACTAAAATGAGAGAGACATTAATTAATTGTTTAACTTACCAGAAATGAAGTAAGTGATGAAAAGTTTGATGTCACTGTAATCCGAATGGGGGGCTTAAAAAGCGATCAGAATGCGAGGAATGAAACGGAGGGCGCTGAGAGAGCAACCCGGTGAGCGGCCGACGAGAGACTGAGGACCCCCACTACGATTTTTGGATCCGAACCGCCGCCCCCATCAACCCCCGAACGTCGCTATAGCCGAGTGTCACCCTCGCACCGTCGTCTTGTCCTCGCGCCCGGCTTGTCCGGACAGAAATTGAATTACAGTTTCATCCCCCGCTCTAACTCTTTTTTAAATGAAACGTCTGACGCTTTTTTTCTTTTTTTTGTTCACCCTCTTACAAGTCCGGTGCTCGTCGTTAAATTGATTTTAAACCTTCGAAGGAAACGTACAACGGAAATAATCAACTCCCTAACTGATTCACAACTTGTTTTTCAATTTGTATTGAAACCCAAAAATCTCTTCAAACTTTTTAAATCATTCAAATTTCAAAAGTTGACAACCCCTTTGTATTATAACATCATTAAAAATATTGTAAAAGTTATGAAAGTTTTAGATATGATCAAAAGTCCAGTAAGCAAAGGGTTTTTTCCTTGTGATAAATAATTTTACTCTCAAACAACAAAACTCATTTTTGTTTAACTTTGCTTACTGGACTATAAGTATATCTATAGGTTTTATTCATTTTTGTCTAGCCTAGAGGTCGTTTATTTGTTTGTTAGTTTGTATGCTTGGATTTAACGAGCGGGAGGCTAATCATCCTTAGCCATAAGCACAGTCGGGAGGGGTTGGGAGTGCGCCGCGTTTAGATTAGAACATGAATATGACAGGAGTGTTCACCCATCCATGCTCTAACCTCGGTCAATTCTGCATTTTCGGTGATCTATTGGGAACCTTTGTATCCGAATCGCTAGGCCGCACTCCCTGCCCAGGGGTTTCCAAAATGTGGGATTTCGCCGAAAAGCTTGGTACAAAAAGCTGAAAAGAGAGAAACTCGGAATAAAAAGAGTTTTTAAGTTTTTGGTCTTCAAAAAATAAAAATCTTTCAACCTGAAACCTCTGTTTTCCTTACTTTTTGACACAGGTCAGTGAAACCGTATTTTTACGTGGTTTTCAGTAGTTTATATTGGTTTTAGGACAGAGAGATCCCATTTTAAAAGCGTTTTTCAGGAGTTTTCTCGTTTTTTAGGCAGAGGAACTTGATTAGTATAGAATTTTAGGGGTTTCCCTCGGTTTTTGGACAGAGGGACCCCATTTTTACGGCATTTTCATGGGGTTTCGACGGTTTTTAGGCAGAGGAACTCCCTTATTACAGCATTTTCAGTGATTTCATGGTTTTTAGTTAGAGCAATCCCATTTTCACAGAATTTTAGGAGTTTCCCTCGGTTTTTGGACGGAGAAACCTCATTTTGACAGACAAACCTCTGTTTTCCTTGCTTTTTGACACAGGTCAGTAAAACCGTATTTTTACGTGGTTTTCAGTAGTTTATATTGGTTTTTGGACAGAGACTCCATTTTAAAAGCGTTTTTCAGGGGGTTTCTCGTTTTTTAGGCAGAGGAACTTGATTAGTATAGAATTTAGGGGTTTCCTCGGTTTTTGGACAGAGGGACCCCATTTTTACGGCATTTTCATGGGGTTTCGACGGTTTTTAGGCAGAGGAACTCCCTTATTACAGCATTTTCAGTGATTTCATGGTTTTTAGTTAGAGCAATCCCATTTTCACAGAATTTTAGGAGTTTCCCTCGGTTTTTGGACGGAGAAACCTCATTTTACAGACAAACCTCTGTTTTCCTTGCTTTTTGACACAGGTCAGTAAAACCGTATTTTTACGTGGTTTTCAGTAGTTTATATTGGTTTTTGGACAGAGACTCCATTTTAAAAGCGTTTTTCAGGGGGTTTCTCGGTTTTTAGGCAGAGGAACTTGATTAGTATAGAATTTTATGGGTTTCTCTCGGTTTTGGACGGAGAAACCTCATTTTTACTGCAGATTCATTGGTTTTTCACGGTTGTTAGGTTAGAGGAACCCCATTATTACAGAATTTTCAGGGATTTTACATGGTTTTTATACATAGTAATCCCATTTTTATGTAATATCAGGGGTTTTCGGACAGAGAATCTACATTTTTACAGCATTTTCATTGGTTTTTCACGGTTTTTAAGAAGAGGAACCCCATTATTACGGTTTTTGGACAGAGAAACCCCATTTTTACAGCATTTTCATGGGTTTTTCACGGTTTTTAGGCAGAGGAACCCCATTGTTACAGAATTTTCAGGGATTTTCCATGGTTTTATACATAGTAATCCCATTTTTATGTAATATCAGGGGTTTTCCTCGGTTTTTGGACAGAGAAACTACATTTTTACAGCATTTTCATTGGTTTTTCACGGTTTTTAGGAAGAGTAACCACAATGTTACAGAATTTTCAGGGATTTTCCATGGTTTTTAGAAAAAGCAATCTCATTTTTATGTAATTTCAGGTGTTTTCCACGGTTTTTGGACAGAGGAACCCCGAATTTTTCAAAATTTTCATGGGCTTCCCTCGGTTTTTAAGTAGAGGAAGGAAGGTCCCTGGGGTATAACTTCGCGATTTTACCTCAATCACAGTTTTCGGATAGCGATATAGCGATAAATAGTCAAAATTTTGGTTTTAAGAAATTCTATGCTCTGAATAATACCCCCCCCCCCCCCCCCCCCCGAAATAAATAAATAAATAAATAAAATAAAAATTAGCCACATATCTAAATTCTTCCAAAGCTTTAAGGGAAAGGTGATCCGCCGTTTTGAACGGTAAAAGGGGTCCGCTCGCTAAAAAGTTGGAAGCCTGGGAATTCCCAGGGGTGCGCCAGGGATATACAGGTGATCATAAGAGGAAAGGGGATTGGCCCAAATTCAGGACTTCCGTTTTGTGATTCTAAAGAGTGAATATAAAAACTGCCCATTTTGCTTTTGAACACACAATATTATCGAACAACAAATAGAATATTCAGCTATTCATTACCAGGATAAATTATAGCCAAAACAATCTCACATTCCAGATTTAAATAATGATAAGCTTGCATTTACAATGTTGTTAATTAACGAAAAAATACAGAGTTTAGTCAATAAACCCTAATAAGCTGTAACGAATACCTACTCTCCGTATAATATGATTTCTAAACAGATGAAATGAAAGGGCCACTTGTCACAAGGGCGAAATATCCTCGTCCCTTTTGCATTTCGCACATCCACGGTTTTCCAATATAGGATACGGAAATGAAACGATTTCCAGCGTATGAGTAATTGTAAATTGAATATTTCTTTTTTTTATATTATAAAGTGGAGGCTTTTATAGGTCAATACAATTTCGACAGTATGAACTTAGGCAATGAAGTTATTTTTGTAGATAAATTTTGCTTTATCCCATATAGAATATTGAGAGGAGTGTAGGAACACTCATTTTACTTGGGTTTTTAGACGGAGCAATCCCATTTTTACACAATTTTAGAGATTTTCCTCAGTTTTGGGACATAGGAACCACATTACTACAGGATTTTCAGGGATTTTCCTCGGTTTTTGGATATAGGAACCACATTACTACAGGATTTTCAGGGATTTTCCTAGGTTTTTTATACAGAGCAATCCCATTTTCACTCAATTTTAGGGGTTTTCCTCAGTTTTCGGAGAGGAACCTCATAACTACAGCATTTTCAGGGATTTTCAAGGGTTCTTTATACAGAGCAATCCCATTTTCACTCAATTTAAGGGGTTTTCCTCAGTTTTTGGACAGAGGAACCTCATAACTACAGAATTTTCAGGGATTTTCCATGGTTCTTTATACAGAGCAATCCCATTTTCACTCAATTTTAGGGGTTTTCCTCAGTTTTTGGACAGAGGAACCTCGTAACTACAAATTTTCAGGGATTTTCCTTGGTTTTTAGACAAAGCAATCCCATTTTTACACAATTTAAGGGATTTTCCTCAGTTTTTGGACATAGGAACCACATTACTAAAGGATTTTCAGGGATTTTCCTTGGTTTTTATACAAAGCAATCCCATTTTCACTCAATTTTAGGGGTTTTCCTCAGTTTTTGGACAGAGGAACCTCATAACTACAGAATTTTCAGGGATTTTCCTTGGTTTTTCATACAGAGCAATCCCATTTTCACTCAATTTTAGAGGTTTTCCTCAGTTTTTGGACAGAGGAACCTCATAACTACAAATTTTCAGGGATTTTCCTTGGTTTTTCATACAGAGCAATCCCATTTTCACTCAATTTTAGGGGTTTTCCTCAGTTTTTGGACAGAGGAACCTCATAACTGCAGAATTTTCAGGGATTTTCCTTGGTTTTTAGACAGAGCAATCCCATTTTCACAGAGCTTTTGGGGTTCTCCTCAGTTTTTAGAAAGAGGAACCTCATTACTACAGTAGTTTCAGGGATTTTCCTTGTTTTTTAGGCAGAGCAATCCCATTTTCACTCAATTTTAGGGGTTTTCCTCAGTATTTGGACAGAGGAACCTCAAACTACAGAATTTTCAGGGATTTTCCTTGTTTTTTAGACAGAGCAATCCCATTTTCACTCAATTTTAGGGTTTTCCTCAGTTTTTGGACAAAGGAACCTCAAACTACAGAATTTTCAGGGATTTTCCTTGGTTTTTAGACAGAGCAATCCCATTTTTACTGGATTTTATGACACTAAATAACACCAAATACATTATATGTGATTTTCTACTTTTCAAGAAAGTAAACAGTTTTTAAGGAAATGGCACTCATTTTTTCTTTTTCACTCTCAGGTATTACTTTCGACTTACTCGGCTCCCTCGTATATCACGTGAAAAAAACGTGAAAGCCATGGGAGGGGGCCATCCCATGGAAATGTACGTGGGTGTAGCGGACACATTTCGCCAGATTGTGTTTTTGCCGTAGAGGGGCTCCTACCTACCTGGAATACAGGATAACCCGTCGAGTAACAACGCACCAATAGGGGCTCTCTTCTCTCTCACGGCCCCCGAAAACCTCATCTACCCCACCCCTTCATGTGATATTCATGTGACAACTCGTTAACGCCATATTGATCTACGCTAAATTTCACTCTAAACGAGCCCAAAATTATTAAATTAATTTCCAACAGCATTTTTTTAGACAAGAATTTTTTTAATAATTTTTTTGATATATTACACCGAGAAAAAAACCGGGGGCTGGTGGACATTCCCTTTAGTTTGGACCACTAGAGGATATTAGAATGAAAATTCTTTTTCCCGAGGTCTTGGCCTCAAAAAGGCTTGCCTTAACATTTTTTTTTTACCCCAAGCGAATCTCGACCTAAGGTGGATTAATAAAACCTCCATATTTTATGAATATTGTATTTTAACTTCCTTAAAGAAGTTATAGTGATACCCTCGACGTCGTGTTTTTGGGGAGGGTCTTCCAGACCCCGGAGGGGTTCGTTGCCGATCTCTTCGTCTGTGGTGCCGGCCGGCCGTCCTTCCGTTGCATTTTTTTCCGGAACACTTTACGGCCACAATTTTCAAACGATTTTCACCAAATTTTCTTTAGTTGGTGAATAAGAAACTAACGAGGGCGATTTTTGAGACCCCGGAGGGTCAATTCTAATTTTGATCTTTACGATCTCAACTTTGTCTGTGGTGCCGGCCGGCCGTAGCATTTTTTTCCGGAAAACTTTATGGCCACAATTTTCAACGGATTTTCACCAGATTTTCACCTAATTTTCTTTATTCGGTGAATAAGAAACTAACGAGGGCGATTTTTGAGACCCCGGAGGGTCAATTCTAATTTGATCTTTACCGATCTCAACTTTGTCTGTGGTGCCGGCCGGCCGTCCTTCCGTACCATTTTTTTCCGGAACACTTTACGGCCTCAATTTTCAACCGATTTTCACCAAATTTTCTTTAGTCGATGAATAAGACACTAACGAGGGAGAAATTTCACTCTTCCACCCGCTACGAGAGGGACCTCCCTTGGGCAAAAATCCCATTATTTCTACCTAGATACTTAAAAAAATTTTCGAAAAAAAATTTAAAAATTTTCGGAAAAAAAACATAAAAAAACTTAGAAAATTTTTTGAAAAAAATAAATACTTAAATGAAATTAAATTAAAACTTTAAAGGAAAAATACCTTAAAAGACACGTGTCTGATAATACAGCAGTCAATACCAAGGTCAAATCCACGTGGTTAAACCCTCCCTTCTCACCCTGTCAATAAGAATTTGTCTAAGCCAAATAAAATCCGACCTTTTGTCAGAAAACCGTATTTTTCCCCTTTAAGAAAACATCAACGTCGTAGGCGAAATATTTTTTCTCCGATTCTAAGGTCGTAGCATTGTGCTCACTTTCAATAGGACTAAAAAAAAAATTCTTCATTCTAAATTCTCAAAAAATGTTTCCACTTGTTATTTAAAAATAAAGTTTTGATAGTTTTTATATTAAATTCAGGGGTTCGGGAATGAAAAGTGTAATGGGTTTTCTTTTGGCGAGAAAGAAAAGGCAAATTGGTTGAGGGACAACGTCTCACCACAAAAGGGTTCTTCATTTTAAAAAATCACCCTCTTCTTCTTTCCTTCCTTTTTTTTCACATTAGTAGGCTTGTACATCAAAAGACTTTTTTTTCCACCCTGAATCTTTTTTTCTAGCAGCTTTAATTAAATTTTAGATCCTCTTCCTTTATTTGTCTTTTATATTTTTAGAACTCTTCATATGTTTTACACAAAAACCAAAAGCGGAATGTTCTAGTTATTCCATTTATTTAGGGTGGTTTTTTAGCAGTAAATTTTTTATATCCTAAAATCAGAGAAACCAATTTTTTTTAAACATTAAAAATACTTTTTAAGAAGCCATGGATCAAAATTGGGTCAAAGTTATAGTTTGTAAGAAAATCCAAAAAAAGTCACCTAATTTTTAACATCCTTAAAGAAGTTATTGTGATTCCCTCGACGTCGGGTTTTTGGGGAAGGGTCTTCCAGACCCCGGATATTGATCTTTGCCGATCTCAACTTTGTCAGTGGTGCCGTCCGGCCGTAGCATTTTTTTTCCGGAACACTTCACGGCCACAATTTTCGAACGATTTTTTTTTTATTTAGGTAAGAACTATGAAAGGAAAGGCAAGAAGGATTGAAAGGTAGGAAAAGTTTACTATAACCGAGGGCCACCCCTTATTTGACGTTTCATCAAAAATGTTGACTAAAATGTCACGACTGTTTAAAAAAAAACCTTTTTAATGGCAGGCCATTATATAAAATGTATGAAAGCAAAATGTATTCCACTAGCGACGTCATGAATGTAAATGAGAATTTTTACCGCCTCCTTTTGTCATAAAAGCAGAACATTCGAAAACTTTTAAGCTTCCGGAATACCTTTTTTATTTATTTTGAATAAATTCTATTTTCGTCAGATAATTAAAACAGTGTATGTATATCTTTTTAAAAAAAATTTTAAAATCAAAATAAGCTCTGAATGAAATAAAATATAAATTTCGTTTTTGAGCCCTATTCTCAGATTATTTAAATATAAGGGGTTTTTTTTCCAGGGTAGATTTTAACTCGGAAGATTATTTATTGTAATTCAAAAAGCTCCCTTTTTCTCATTCCCTCTTTTGAATTTCCTTATTTACTTTCTTTAGTTGATATTATTGTAATACCCTCGAAAGTCGATTTTTGAAAGGTCAAGACCCCTTAGGATCTAGGAACGCTGTAGTTTTCCACCCTGTCAAGCAAAATTACTAGTTTGTAAAGCTTCCAACGAAAACTTCCTTATAGAGAAGTAACAATATAGGAGGGGTAAGTATAACGGAGGGGAAGTATATGGGAGGGGAGTATAACGGAGGGGTAAGTATAAGGGAGGAGAAGTATAAAGATAAAGGAGGGGTTAGTATAAGGGAGAAAAATTAAGAGAGGTCCCTCTTGTAAGGCGTGGAAGTATGAAATGTCTCCCTACTAAAATGATAATGTCAAAAAATGATAATTTTTTACACCAAAAATTGCTTAAAAAATATAAGGAGTAATTGGTGAAAATCGGACCAAGGGTCGGCCGCAGCTAATTTTTTAAAATTTCAAACGACATATCTCCACTATTTTTTCGAAATTCAAAAATCGCCCTCGTTGGTTCACCGACTAAAGAAAATTGGGTGAAAATCGGTTGAAAATTGTGGCCGTAAAGTGTTCCGGAAAAAAATGTTACGGAAGGACGGCTGGCCGGCATCACAGACAAAGTTGAGATCGGTAAAGATCAATATTAGAAGTGACCCTCCGGGGTCCGAAAGACCCTTTCCCAAAAACCCGACGTCGAGGGTATCGCAATAACTTCTTTAAGGAAGTTAATACCATAACTTTTTCTGGCTGCTGTAGATTGGTTTTTGCGAGGCGGGTGTTTTTGATAGCTATAGTATTTACAGCTCGGATAAGTCGATATGGCAGTAGGTAGCATTCATCTCCTTTCCCGTACCGCCCTCTCCTTCTCCTTCGTCACCACCAAGGGGAGCTTGGAAAACAGTAGTTCTCCCCGGGCTCTACCATTGTCTCTGTAAATCAATAGAAGGATTCTAATAGATTCAAAAATGAGGGGAAACTAGAGTCAAGTGAATAATTCAGGCTAAGTCTGAAGCAATTGATTAACAATTAGGTCTTGTATGCTGAACGCTGTTTACCCAATTACAGCCACAAACAAGACGAAGAGGGGTGACGGCCCAATTGTCGTTTCAGAACACGGATTAAGCGTGTTTTAGTTGCAAAAAAAGCCCTTTTTCTATGACGACATTTATTTGAAGAAACAATCGTTAGTTAAAAAGGAAAAAATGGTATTTTGGAATTTCTCATTAGCCATGTAGTAAAAGGTAGTGCTCTTTTAAAGGGCCATTAACGTTAATGAAAACTTATACGAAGAGTGGTGCCCGTGGGCGGAGAGGAAATTCGAGTTGCCATGGAATCCGGCTTGGTCCACTAACCTCAATCTCGTGCGATTCTGTCGATCCTTTAAAACTCCCTTAATCGAAACTGATAATAAATTTCTTCTTTTTGGGTCACTTTTAAAATTAAAGATAAAAATTGGCTACCTCTAGACAAAAAATTTTCTCTCTTAATTTGATTGTAACATAATCTCATAAAACGGAACTTTTTAATTCATTTTTAGTCTTTTGTTGTAAGCGAAACAAGCCTTATGTAAATGGCTAATTTTTATCACTTTCAATTTAATTAAATAATTAAATTAAAAAGTTTAAAAAGTTTTCCTAAATGTAGGGCACCGTTTTTATTGTTCAATTTTTTTTTAAAGAGAACAATGTTTTAAATTTAAAAAAAATTTAATTTTTTTAAATTTAAACCTCCATGTTTTAAACAAAAACGTGTTAAATTAGTTGAATAATATTGCATATTGAAGGTTGGCTAACTAGCCCGTTTTATTGGAGTTTCCAAGTTCATGTAACATCCAAGATAATTGTTGATAACTAGAAAGAGCAGCATTTTTAATGAGGTTGGGGGAAATTATTGTTAAAGTTTACTTGAAAAGTTTGTTTGAAATTTATTTTTGTGTGCACAGTGGTATAAAACGTTTCTTTTATGTGAGGAAAAAAGGGGTGGTTTCAATAAGTAGGTAAACCGGCTACGCGTCGCAATATCCTGAACTCAGAAAAGGCTTTACTTTAGGGAGACATCCGGTATATCTCGCCATGTTAGAGAGTGCCCTTAACACAAGGGAATTCTCTCTTTTTCCAACAGACGGCCATTTTGTCCCCGTTTTAAAAAAATGGAATAGAGAATCCCCATAATCCTCATGAATGGGAGAGAGAAAAAAAGTGCTTGTGGGGGGAAACGAGTAAAGGAAATGAGAAGGACTGAAAGGCGTTCCGGGAAGCACCTTGAGACATTTTTTACCCAATCTCTTTACAGCTTATTTGCTCCGGAGGCTGTCACTGTCGGAAATTTTTCCAAAATTGCTCTCGATTTGTCAAAAAAATGATCCTAGAGAAAAGAAAATAAAAATTGCAATAGATAGATTCCGAAAGAAATGACAGACGTCTGGGGTTAAAAAGTGGTTTTATGAAAAAAATTTAAATGTAAACCCCTTATTTTAAATCAAAGAATTTGATGGTGTAGTTTAAAATGCGCTAGGATATACAGGGTGCCCCCAAAAGAACCTACTTCGTTATTTCAAATGAGAACCCATATTTTGTATTCCAGATTCGTAATCTACGCCAAATTTTCAAGTTGATTTGACAATTCGTATGACCATTTTTGACAACTTTAAAAAATGTCAAATTTTTGCGCTAAAATCCGTTAAAATCGACCTGATTCTATCTACCTAATTGGGGTGCTGAATGCGAAGATGCTTGAATTTATGATAGTTCGAATCTTCGGACAAAAAGAAGTGGAATTGAAAAAAAATGAGTCTCTTTGGCCAATTTTAACGGATTTTAGCGCGAAAAACGCTAAAATTTGACGTTTTTTAAAGTTGTCAAAATTGGCCATATGAATAGTCTATTCAACTTGAAATTTTGCATAGATTACGAATCTGTAAAAAAAATTGAGAAATGAGTCTCTTAGGTCGATTTTAACGGATTTTAGCGCAAAAAAAAACGCTAAAATTTGACGTTTTTTAAAGATGTCAAAAATGGTCATAATATGAATAGTCTAATCAACTTGAAATTTTGCTTAGATTACGAATCTGTAATACCTATAAAAAATTAAGAAATGAGTCTCTTAGGTCGATTTTAACGGATTTTAGCGCGAAAAAACGCTAAAATTTGACGTTTTTTAAAGATGTCAAAAATGGTCATATGAATAGTCTAATCAAACTTGAAATTTTGCTTAGATTACGAATCTGTAGTAAAAAATGGGGGTTCTCATTTGAGGTTCTGTTAGCGGTACTCTGTATATCCAAACGCATTTTAAACTAAACCATCAAATTTTCTGATTTAAATTAAGGGGGGTTTATATTTAACTTTTTTTCCACCTTTTAACGCTCTCCCAGACGTATTTGGACACCCCGTATACGATTAAAAAAAAACTTCTAAGCAACTCCATAAGAACATGATTTTTGAATAATTTATACAAATAAAATTGAATATAATTTTCAATTTGAAGATTGGAAAAAGAAGTTTGATATAGAGAGGGTTCTAATGGAGTCGATCGAGTAAAATCAAAGCGGCTTTGATCGTTTAATTAAAGGTTTACGGCGGTCGTAGGCCGGATGCGCGACTTGGCGTATTTTTGCTATCGATCAGCTTTCGAGGGTGTGAGGGATCCGAGACAGTGAGCCCGTTGCCCGGGGAACAGAGCACCGCTAAATACAGAGCGCCACCTTCACCCTCCTAACCCTCATTCCACCCTTTCTTTTCAGACTCTGACGTCTCGTTTCCACCTTCCTTTTCCGTAGGCCACCTGTAAACACCCAGCGACAAGTTCAACACCAATTAAACACTTAAATTTCTCTTTAGAAAAAGGAATCTAACAAATAGAACTTTTTAGAAACTCATTTATAAACTTTTAAGGGGCTCCCAAATAAAAATCGAAAAGGGTTACCCATCGGTAAACATATAAAGCGTTCTTTCAGGTAAATATTTGGATGAAGCTTCAAAGTGCGGTTTCCCTTTATCCGACGTCTCTCAAATCCCACCCACATCCTTTTAAAATTATTAAACGATACAAAAGGAAAATATTTATAAATTTTACGTCGGCGTTTAAAAGGTCGGAGTAAAGGTCAGACTGTTTGGAGGAGACTGTACAAAAAAGGGGAAAAAAGTCTCGTTTTCTTTTTAAGAGGGTCGTTTTAAAGCAAAGGATTAACGCGGATTAACTCCCAATACTGTGGGCGAAAAAAGCTAAGGATAAAAGGCAGAAAATAACAAAATTAGATACATGCAACTTAAAACAAGGGAAAAATGTCGATTAATTTTTCGCGGAAAAGAGAGGTGGGATTTTTAGAAGTTTTGATGGGCACCCCATGGGCACAGTGCAACCCCATTTTTACAGAAATTTTTACAGAATTTAGTTTTCCTTGGTTTTCAGGCAGTGGAACAGCAGAACCCAATTTTTACAGAATTTTGGGAGTTTTCCTTAGTTTTCAGGCAGTGGAACCCATTTTACAGAATTTTGTGGTTTTCCGGTTTTCAGGACAGTGCAACCCCATTTACAGAATTCAAGGGTTTTCCTTAGTTTTCAGACAGTGAACCCAATTTTACAGAATTTTCGGGGTTTTCCTTAGTTTTCAGACAGTGGAACCCAATGTCTTAGAATTTTGGTGGTTTTCCTTGGTTTTCAGACAGTGGCAACCCCGTTTACAGAATTTTCGGGTTTTCCTTAGTTTTCAGACAGGGAACCCATTTTACACAATTTTGGGGTTTTCCTTGGTTTTCAGACAGTGGAACCCGTTTATAGAATTTTGGGTTTTCCTTGGTTTTCAGACAAAGCCCGTTTTATAGAATTTTCGGGGTTTTCCTTAGTTTTCAGACAGTGTAAATTTTTACGGAATTTCGGGAAGTTTTCTTTGGTTTTCAGGCAGTGGAAACCCATGTTTATAGAATTTACGTTGTTTTCCTTGGTTTTCGGGCAGTGCAACCCCATTGTTACAGAATTTTCGGGGTTTTCCTTAGTTTTCAGACAGTGGAACCCAGTTTTTACAGAATTTCGGGGAGTTTTCCTTAGTTTTCAGACAGTGGAACCCAATTTTTACAGAATTTTGGGGAGTTTTCCTTAGTTTTCAGACAGTGGAACCCAATTTTTACAGAATTTCGGGGAGTTTTCCTTAGTTTTCAGACAGTGGAACCCAATTTTTACAGAATTTTGGAAAGTTTTCCTTGGTTTTCAGACAATGGAGCTCCGTGTTTATAGAATTTTCGGGGTTTTCCTTAGTTTTCAGACAGTGCAACCCCATTTTTACGGAATTCCGGGAAGTTTTCTTTGGTTTTTAGGCAGTGGAAACCCATGTTTATAGAATTTACGTTGTTTTCCTTGGTTTTCGGGCAGTACAACCCCATTGTTACAGAATTTTCGGGGTTTTCCTTAGTTTTCAGACAGTGGAACCCAATTTTACAGAATTTTGGAAAGTTTTTCTTGGTTTTGAGGCTGTGGCACCCCTGCTTACTGAATTTGTGGAGTTTTACTTAGTTTTAGACAGTAAAACCCCATTTTTTTACAGAATTTTTGGGCTTTCCTTGGTATTCAGACAATGGAAACCCCAATTTTACAGCATCTTGGGGGTTTTCCTTGGTTTTCAGACAGTGGAACCCCATTTTTCCAGAATTTGGGGGTTTTTCTTGGTTTTCACACAGTGGAACCCCATTTTTCCAGAATCTTTGGCGTTTTCCTTAGTTTTCACACAGTGAAACCCCATTTTTTCAAGATTTTCGGGAATTCTCCTCGATATTAGAGTTTTTGGGATTCGAAATTCGTGCTTCGGCAAAGAGGTCTGTAAAGTTTGGGAATCTCTGCAGCAGAGGAAAATTGATTAGTGGCTTCTCCAGTTTATTCCGGAGCTTTTCACGGCCGCAATTTTCATCCGCTTTTCATCAAATTTTCACAGAATCCTCGCTACTTCATTTTTATCCACTTTTATGAAAAAAAAATTTTTTCAATAGAGCTGAAGAGCCCGAAAATTTTAACATCTCTCTCATTTTAATCTCTCTTCAAAAACCTCCACACGGGCTTTTCCCTTAAATTTTACAATTAAAAGGGATACCTATGAAGATGCTTGTTTAAATTTACATTCACATTTAGAAACGCCAGGACGTCACATTTGTTTGACTTGTAAGCGCTTTGTAACTTTGTTTAGGGAAGGATAAAGGCTTTGTCCACTGTTTTGTTCACCTCTAAAAATAATATTCGTGTCATGTTTTCAAGCATGAGAGAGTAAGAAGTTCCTCCGCTTTTCTAAAGAGTAAAGTCTAATCCAAGTTTGTAACATTTTAGATTAGCCAGCTCTTGTAAACTTTTGGGATCTGGAAAGGAAAACCACTTCTGCGGTTTACCGATTTCCATCAACATAAAATACTGATATAGCGAGAAAAAAAAAATATGAAGAAATAGACATTTATTAAATCTTCCGTAAATTCTGATGATCCAATTTAGCGTCATTTCCAGGTTTGACGGATGCCAATCTCCAAGATGTTCCCCCCTTTTTCATCAAACCTCTAATTCCGATAACTTCCGTTCGAAAATTATGTAAACTCCGTTTTCTGGTCATTCGTGCTAGTTTCTGAGCGCATAGTTCAAACCTTTTGTCTTCAGGGATTAAGACGTGTCAAGACGAGACAGAATTTTACAGAATTTTCGGGGTTTTCCTTAGTTTTTAGACAGTGGAACCCAATTTTTACAGAATTTTTTGAAGTTTTCCTTGGTTTTCAGACAGTGGAACCCCGTGTCTATAGAATCTTCGTGGTTTTCCTTGGTTTTCGGACAGTGCAACCCCATTTTTACAGAATTTTCGGGTTTTCCTTAGTTTTCAGACAGTGGAATCCAATTTTTACAGAATTTTGGGAAGTTTTCCTTGGTTTTCAGACAGTTGAACCCCATGTCTATAGAATTTTCGTGGTTTTCTATGGTTTTCAGAGAGTGCAACCCCATTTTTACAGAATTTTCGTGATTTTCCTTGGTTTTCGGACAGTGCAACCCCATTTTTACAGAATTTTCGGGGTTTTCCTTAGTTTTTAGACAGTGGAACCCAATTTTTACAGAATTTTGGGAAGTTTTCCTTGGTTTTCAGACAGTTGAACCCCATGTCTATAGAATTTTCGTGGTTTTCTATGGTTTTCAGAGAGTGCAACCCCATTTTTACAGAATTTTCGTGGTTTTCCTTGGTTTTCGGACAGTGCAACCCCATTTTTACAGAATTTTCGGGTTTTCCTTAGTTTTCAGACAGTGGAATCCAATTTTTACAGAATTTTGGGAAGTTTTCCTTGGCTTTCAGACAGTTGAACCCCATGTCTATAGAATTTTCGTGGTTTTCTATGGTTTTCAGAGAGTGCAACCCCATTTTTACAGAATTTTCGTGGTTTTCCTTGGTTTTCAGACAGTGGAATCCAATTTTACAGAAATTCCGGGATTTTTCTTAGTTTTCAGACAGTGGAACCCAATTTTTACAGAATTTTGGGAAGTTTTCCTTGGTTTTCAGACAGTTGAACCCCATGTCTATAGAATTTTCGTGGTTTTCTATGGTTTTCAGAGAGTGCAACCCCATTTTTACAGAATTTTCGTGATTTTCCTTGGTTTTCGGACAGTGCAACCCCATTTTTACAGAATTTTCGGGGTTTTCCTTAGTTTTTAGACAGTGGAACCCAATTTTTACAGAATTGCAACCGAAAAAGAAAAAGCGAAAGTACTCTCCAGGGCGATTGAACTGAAAATCAACTTTAAAAATCATGGATACAGCATAACCCGAGACCTGCCACCACAAGTAAGAGTACGGAAAAATAAATTACTCAGATTAAGAACAGAGATAAAGAAATCTGTGAATGGAGCCGCAGTGACGATGAAAAATGACGTCCTCGTTGCTGGAAATCAGAGGTACACCTGGGACTCAGCGATCGGCCTGGTGAATTCTTCGGGTGTACGGACCGACACGCTATTCGGCGTCAATCTCTCGGCACTTATCGACGAACTTCTCGCCCAACCTTCGACAGCTGCAGAAAACAACGCCTCTTCGCCCAATTTTTTAGATGTAAATCGCTAAACTTGGAAAAAAATTCTTTGTATAATGTCTTATTTTGGAATCTAAACGGTATCGCTAATTTAGAAGAACTTTCAGGTAAAATTTCTCAATTTAAAATTGTTTGTTTAGTTGAAACCTTTATTGAAAATGTAAATATAGTAGAATCCATTCATCTTTTAAAAAATTTCAATATCTTTCAATCTCCAGCGTTGAGAGAAAAAAGTTTTGGACGTGCTAGCGGGGGATTGATTCTGGCTGTAGAAAAATCAGACAATTTTCAGTGTCAACTTCTTACTAATGATCACTGCTGGATTTTTTTGAAAATTAATACAAAATATTCATGTTACATTTTTGGAGTCATTTATTTTAAACCAACTTGCGAATTTGATGCATTGCTAGATCTCCTCGAACTTGAAGTAACCTACCTGTTGGCTGAGTTCCCTGAAGTTCCTATCTTCCTACTTGGCGATTTTAACTCTAGATTAGGCAACCTATCTGGGTCTTCTGCTGATCAGCTTCGAGTTTTCCCCCATTTATACCCCCATCGCATCCCCCTCGACTCTAAAATCGACAAAAAAGGCAAAACTCTTTCCAACTTCATGGACGAATTATCCTTTTGCTTACTAAATGGAAGAACAAAGAGCGATAGACCTGGGCAATTCACTTGTACCAAGGTGGCTGGAAGCAGCTCCGTCGATCTTGTGTGGACCAACTACGTTGGCCTTGGCTGTGTACATGATCTAGTGGTCAGGCATGACCTTGCCACGGGCTCTGACCATTTCCCCCTTGCCCTTGAATTGGTTACCCAGTTAGATACTGACTCTCCTGCTAACGGTCCCCCCTCGAAATCTCAACGCCAAATTATCCGGTTCACCAAAGAAAATCGTTTGCACCTTAAAGAACGTCTTCTTTTTCTCCTAATGTCGCAATTGATTTTCAACTTCCCCCTCAACATCTTAATGACAACTTCATTGACACCTTGTACGAAGCTGGGATTGACCTTAATATTATACAAACTGTTAATTTTGATAGCTCTCATAATCCTCGAACTAAAAAACCCTGGTATGATAGTGACTGTCGACAAGCTAAACAAGCAATCAAATCGAATCTCAAAGTATGTAAAGCATGTGAATTTTCCACTGAGTCAACTTGCAAATATCTTGAGTCAAAAAAGAAGTATTCCAACTTAGTCAAACTAAAGAAAAAAAGTTACCAGTCTGACTATCTCAGCAAGCTGGCTGATTGCAAGAACACTAAGTCGTTTTGGGAAACAATTAATAACTTCAGACCTAAAAAAAAGTATTATTCACTGTCATTAAGCACTTGGTCTGCTTACCTCCACTCTCGCTTTAAACCCAGACTCCCGTTCATTTGCTCCTTAGTTCCGCTTCATGACCCTATTCTCGACTGCGAGATTAGTTTGGATGAGGTTACCTCTGAAATAAATCGCTGCAAATCAAATAAGGCCCCTGGCTGTGACTCTATCTCTTATGACTTTTTTAAGAACTTGCCTCAAAACTGGTTACTCTATCTGACCACTATGTTCAACAAGATCTTCGACTCGCAAAATATTCCGAAAAGTTGGGGTGAAATAGTACTCTCGATGATCCACAAAAAAGGGGACAAAGAAGACCCCAATAATTATCGTGGAATAGCATTAGTAAACAATGTAGTCAAGATTTTTACTATGATTCTGAAGAAAAGGCTAGGATGCTGGCTAGATGTCAATGATATTATCCCTGAGACACAAGCGGGATTTCGCAGTGGCCGAGGGTGCAATGACAATCTGTTCATTCTCTCTTCCTTGATTTATAATCACCTAAGATTGCCGCGTAGAAAGGTATTTGCGGTTTTTGTCGATTTTAAGGGAGCTTTTGACTCCATTGATCATTGCCTTCTTTGCTCCAAACTGAGCTGCCTTGGCATCTCTTCTAAGTTTATTAGGACCATAATGAATCTTTATAGTAATGCTGTGGTCCGGATACGCACCAATGAGGGTTTGACTCCCAAATATGATGTCTCTGAAGGAGTCCTTCAAGGAGAAACTCTCAGTCCCGACCTTTTCAATATCTTCTTAAGCGACCTAGAAAGTTTCCTAATGAAGGAGGGATGTAAGACAGTTAATATAGACTCCTCTTCTGGCATTATGTGTCTTGCCTATGCGGATGACCTCGTGCTCTTCGCCGACACCCGATTTGAGCTCCAAAAAAAACTATCCTCATTGCAAAAGTACTGCCTCAATAATAAGCTAACTATCAACATCAATAAAACCAAAATCATGGTTTTTAGTAGAGGGGGGCGGAGTAAGGGGTATTCATTCTGGCTGGGCGACCAAGAAGTGGAAATTGTTAAGTCATACAAATATCTAGGCGTTCTTTTCTCCTCATCTGGTCTGTTCTCCAATGCGGCCAACGATATGGTCAAAAAGGCCCAAAATGCCACCAGTTCAGTCTTGCACCTCTTGGCTAACTCGAAATGCCATTCATGGGAATCCAGAATTCGCCTCTTTGATTCCATAATAGCGAGTACTCTCCTTTACTGCTCTCCGGTGTGGTCGCTCCGATATTTAAACGACGTCGAGGTCGTCCAAACTAGGTTTTACAAAAGGCTTCTTAACCTCCCGAAATCTACCCCTAGCTATGCTGTTAGGCTTGAAACGGGGTCATCCCATCTTTTTATTAGAATTATTAAATACAGCATTATATGGCTTTGCAAAATTCTCAAAATGCCAAAAGACCGCCTCCCCCGTCTTGCCTACGACCGTCAGTACGCTCTTGACATGAGCGATACCTCGTCCCTGAACTACAACTGGGTCTCTCAAATCAAAAAAATCTTCGTCGATTATGGGTTCTCTGAAATCTGGAACTCGCAGGACCCCAATCTTTTTGCCCTTAAAATTGAAACGATCACAGAGGCGATCCAGAAGACTGCATATCTTGCTGACCTAGAAGCTCGCTCCAATACAAGATACTGTCCTTTATATAAATCCTTTTCCCTTGTCCCTAATTCCGTTCAGCCATACCTCCTCAAAAAAATTTCCATCCACATCGTCCGAGTTCAGGCTCAGGTCAGGCTCTCCAATGTTCGCCAAATCTTTTTGAAACTAAATGGTGACAAGTATACATGGGACCCGAATGAAATTTGCACGATTTGTAACATGAAAAGTAAGGAAGATTTGTCACACGTTCTCTTTTATTGCAGTGCTTACACCTTTTTACGTCCTCCAAATTTTATTGGTGAATTATCCTCCTTCCTCTCAGATGCTAACGGGGCATATCACCAATTGTTCAAGTTTCTGAGATCGGCTATGCTTGTTAGATCTTTTATAACGTCGGAATCTAGTATTGATTAATCGCTTATGAACGTTTCCACCTTGTCTCTATGAATTTATAGTCAATCTTCAACTTTATTTTCTCGAATGGTTCTACTGTATTTTATTTTCTTCTCTTCTGTTCTTTCGAATTGACAGAGTTTTTTTCTTCTTTTTTTTCTTTCTTTATTTTGCTTCTCAAGAAAGCTCTTTCATTTTTTTTTTTTTCTCAACTTGTCTAACTTATCTAATTTTTCACTCATGTAAAATATATGTACACTCATACCATCCAAACTCTATTGTACAGGGGAAGATCCCTAAAAACAATAAAAACTATTCTATTCTATTCTATTCTATTCTACAGAATTTTGGGAAGTTTTCCTTGGTTTTCAGACAGTTGAACCCCATGTCTATAGAATTTTCGTGGTTTTCTATGGTTTTCAGAGAGTGCAACCCCATTTTTACAGAATTTTCGTGGTTTTCCTTGGTTTTCGGACAGTGCAACCCCATTTTTACAGAATTTTCGGGTTTTCCTTAGTTTTCAGACAGTGGAATCCAATTTTTACAGAATTTTGGGAAGTTTTCCTTGGCTTTCAGACAGTTGAACCCCATGTCTATAGAATTTTCGTGGTTTTCTATGGTTTTCAGAGAGTGCAACCCCATTTTTACAGAATTTTCGTGGTTTTCCTTGGTTTTCAGACAGTGGAATCCAATTTTTACAGAAATTCCGGGATTTTTCTTAGTTTTCAGACAGTGGAACCCAATTTTTACAGAATTTTGGGAAGTTTTCCTTGGTTTTCAGACAGTTGAACCCCATGTCTATAGAATTTTCGTGGTTTTCTATGGTTTTCGGGCAGTGCAACCGTATTGTTACAGAATTTTCGGGGTTTTCCTTAGTTCTTAGACAGTGGAACCCAATTTTTACAGAATTTTGGGGAGTTTTCCTTGGTTTTCAGGCAGTGGAACCCCATTTTTACAGAATTTTTGGGGTTTTCCTTGGTTTTCGGACAGTGCAACCCCATTATTACAGAATTTTTGGGGTTTTCCTTGGTTTTCGGACAGTGCAACCCCATTTTTACAGAATTTTTGAGGTTTTCCTTAGCTCTTAGACAGTGGAACCCCATTTTTACAGAATTTTGGGGAGTTTTCCTTGGTTTTCAGGCAGTGGAACCCCATTTTTACAGAATTTTTGGGGTTTTCCTTAGTTCTTAGACAGTGGAACCCCATTTTTACAGAATTTACGTGGTTTTCCTTGGTTTTCGGACAGTGCAACCCCATTTTTACAGAATTTTTGGGGTTTTCCTTAGTTCTTAGACAGTGGAACCCCATTTTTACAGAATTTTTTGGGAGTTTTCCTTGGTTTTTAGGCAGTGGAACCCCATTTTTACAGAATTTTTGGGGTTTTCCTTAGTTCTTAGACAGTGGAACCCAATTTGTACAGAATTTACGTGGTTTTCCTTGGTTTTCGGACAGTGCAACCCCATTTTTACAGAATTTTTGGGGTTTTCCTTAGTTCTTAGACAGTGGAACCCCATTTTTACAGAATTTTTTGGGAGTTTTCCTTGGTTTTTAGGCAGTGGAACCCCATTTTTACAGAATTTTTGGGGTTTTCCTTAGTTCTTAGACAGTGGAACCCAATTTTTACAGAATTTACGTGGTTTTCCTTGGTTTTCGGACAGTGCAACCCCATTTTTACAGAATTTTTGGGGTTTTCCTTGGTTTTCGGACAGTGCAACCCCATTTTACAGAATTTTTGGGGTTTTCCTTAGTTCTTAGACAGTGGAACCCCATTTTTACAGAATTTTGGGGAGTTTTCCTTGGTTTTCAGGCAGTGGAACCCCATTTTTACAGAATTTTTGGGGTTTTCCTTAGTTCTTAGACAGTGGAACCCCATGTTTACAGAATTTTTGGGATTTTCCTTAGTTCTTAGACAGTGGAATCCAATTTTTACAGAATTTACGTGGTTTTCCTTGGTTTTCGGACAGTGCAAACCCATTTTTACAGAATTTTTGGGGTTTTCCTTAGTTTTCAGACAGTGGAACCCAATTTTTACTTATTACTCTAATTCCGATAACTTCCATTCAATCAGAAAATTATGTAAACTCCGTTTTTTGGTCATTCGTGCTAGTTTCTGAGCGTATAGTTCAAACCTTTTGTCTTCAGGGATTAAGACGTGACAAGACTTAAGTAAAAGCGAGACAAGTTTCATTTTCAAAAAGGGCATTAGTAAGCAACGAAAGACTTCCATATTACGGCTAAAACTGTTTATTCATCAGATATTGTAGGAAGAACCCCCTAAAGCTCTCCTTAATCGAGTTATCCAATTAGGTTACACTTCACGGGACCCTTTCTTCCGAAATTCGTCCGTTTAGAAGACTGAAAAACAATGTGTTTATCGAGTTAGGTTATAATTGGATTTACCAACCTTTTTTCCACTGTCTTAACATCTTTTTTAATAAAAAAAACCACCGATAAACATCTGAGGTGTTTAATTAGCAAAAGTGGTGAATTGCTAAAAAAGAGATCGGTTTTGATGTAAATTTTGAACGCTTCGGAAAATTGGGGGTTTCATTTGTTGGGAGGGAATGCAAATGATTTTACGGAATTTTTTATTTTCGCTGAGGGTGACCGACGAATCACTTTCCTCATTTTCATTATTCACTGTTAACTACGAATTACTTCCAGAGAGGAAAAAAAAAAAGTTTTTTTTTTAGAATCTTTCCATGGAATGCCGTCCCCAGCACAGAATTTGAACCATTCGCCCAGGAAGCAGCAAAGAATATCAACAAACTTGGTTAAAGTTTTAGGCACGTAAGTCAACATTTCTTGAATCTCTCCTTTTCTTAACCAAAAGTATACGGTGAACAATCTTTTAACTTCCTTAAAGAAGTTATTGTGATACCCTCGACGTCGGGTTTTTGGGGAAGGGTCTTCCAGACCCCGGAGGGTCAATTCGAATATTGATCTTTACCGATCTCAACTTTGTCTGTGGTGCCGGCCGGCCGGCCGTAGCATTTTTTCCGGAACACTTTACGGCCACAGTTTTCATCCGTTTTTCACCAAATTTTTACACAAATTTTTTTTGCCGGTTAAGAAGAATGTAACGTGGGCGATTTTTGAATTTCGAAAAAATGGCGGAGATATGTCTGTTTGAAATTTAAAAAAATTCGCTGCGGCCGAACCGTTAGTCCAATTTTCACCAAATTTTTACCAATTAATCCTTATATTTTTTAAGAATTTTTGTTGTAAAAAAATTGCCACTTTTTAATTATTATTTTTTTTTAGTAGGGAGAAATTTCATAGTTCTACCCATCACGAGAGGCACATCCCTAGGGCAAAGAGCCCAATATTTCTACCTTGACACTTAAAAAATTTTCGAAAAAAAAACTTGGACAATTTTTCAAAAAAAACCCAAAAAAAGCGCAAATTACAAAAAAAAAAACTCGGAAAATTTTTCGAAAAAAAAACTCGGAAAATTAAAAAAGAAACTAGGAAAATTTTTCAAAAAAAACTTAGAAAATTTTTCGAAAAACAAACTTGGAAAATTCTCCTTTTTTCCATTCCTAAACTTAGCAAGGTTTTAAGTAAAAATCAAGAATTTTGTTATCAACAGCCAATGAGAGCCCTCCGTTCGAGGACTCCTGAATGTAGTATCTCGATACCTTGAGAAAAACGGAGGGAAATCGGGATGATTCCTTTTGTTTAGCCAATGAGAATCCTCTCTTTGAGGACTCTTAAGGTACCTCAATAGCTTCCTTGAAAACAAAGAAAGGGAATCGGAAGAATTCCTTTTATTATTTGAAGGAACGTGAAATACGGTGAAAGAATACAGACAAATTTATTAGATTTCTTAGGGAGGGTAGCTAATGAACGATTTTCAATGGAGAAAAACGCCTAAATTGAAGAAAAAGGGATTTATCGACCAAAAAATCAGAAGGAAACTTCCAAAAAAGTAAAAAATGAAGCAGTTTTTATGAAGCAAAGCTCACTATTTATAAGTACAGAAGTATATAAAATAAATAAAAGAAGTAGAAGTTTAATCTTTCCAGACGAAAACGTTTCCAACTGAATCATGAGAAGGGTTTTATCATGTCAAGGGGAAGTGAATCTCGACTGATAATAAGCTAGGTTTAGTGAAACTGTGTAACTTCACTCGCTGTAATCGTTTTAACCAGTCAACATTCGAAAACTTTTATCGTTAATGTCCGTAAAGGTTGAACAAACCTTTAAACAGACGTCCATCGTATAAAAATTAACGAATTTGAAGATTTACAGGTTCCCTACCGATTTACAGTCACTTTAGGGGTGCGAAGAGAACAATCTTCACGACAAAAGTAGGGATGAATTTGGGATGTTCTCACCAGCTCCTTGTGGCCAGGCTGAGGGAAGACAGTCAATTTTAACTTCCTTAAAGAAGTTATTGTGATACCCTCCACGTCGGGTTTTATGGGAGGGGTCTTCAGACCCCGGAGGGTCAAATCGAATATTGATCTTTACCGATCTCAACTTTGTCTGTGCTGCCGGCCGGAAGTAGCATTTTTTTCCGGAACACTTTACGGCCACAGTTTTCAACCGATTTTCACCAAATTTTCACTCAAATTTCTTCAGCCAGTGAAGAAGAATGTAACGAGGGCGATTATTGAATTTCGAAAAAATGGAGGAGATATGTCTGTTTGAAATTTTAAAAAATTCGCTGCGGCCGAACCGTTAATCCGATTTTCACCAAATTTTCACCAATTACTCCTTATATTTTTTAAGAATTTTTGGTGTAAAAAAATTGCCACTTTTTTATTAATAATTTTTTATTAGTAGGGAGAAATTTCATACTTCTACCCATTACGAGAGGCACATTCCTAGGCCAAAGAGCCCATTATTTCTACCTTGACACTTAATAAAATTTTCGAAAATAAGAACTTAGAAAATTTTTCAAAAAAAAAAAAGGAAAACCCGGAAAATTTTAGGAAAATTTTAGGAAAAAACTTAGAAAAAAAAACTTAAAAAATTTTTCGAAAAATAAAATAAAATAAATAGGAAAACCCGGAAAATTTTTCGTAAAAAAAAAAAACTTCCCTCTCCCTTTCCCTCCCTTCGTTATACTTTCGTTCCCTTATACTTCCCCCTCTGTTGTACTTCCCTCCCATAAACTTCCCCTCCGTTTTACGTCCCCTCCGTTATACTTCCCCCTCCTATATTGTTAGTTCTCTTTAAGGAAGTTTTCGATGGTAACCATTACTTTCTACCTTAATTTATTCTTTCTTAGAAAAGAAACAAAATGAAAAATTTTTAACGATTTCTCTGAATTTTAAGTTGTTTTCTTTATCTTTTTTTCCGTTGCTCCAGTAATTTTTCATGTCAAATCTACGATCGAAATCATTTTAAAATTTTTCTTTTTAATCAATTTTCCGTGGGTGTTTTCTTCGATCTTCCAGCTAGTTGTAGGGCAAACCTCCGTACACTATAAAACGTATTAGTCAGTATTAAAGGGGTATAATCGGATGTTTATGACTTTTTGACTCTCTGCGAGGACTGCAAATGGCCGTCACATCTTTCTTTCTTCAGAGGAGTTTTAAATAACCTCATTATATTAACCTCTAAAATAACCTCATATTTTGTATAATCCATGCCAAATTCTAGATACAGGGAGCCATTTCATTATTCGTAAAACATCAATCCATTACCGTAGTTTTAGATTAACTGAACCCTTTGCTTGAGAAATTAAACGCGATAGCGGCTCTACAGCTGAGTCGAATCGATTCTCTGTCACATCCGATATTGTTTTAACAACATCCTTCTCAACCTTCCACTGAACTTATAGGTAAAAACTCTTTTAAGCTCAACACGAGTAACATATATCTTCCCCCATGATATTGACATAAGTATCTTTTTTTTTTCTTCACTAGCTTTGTTCCAACTACTGTTTGATACTAATTTGAAACTCCTGAAGCATGCGCAGATTTCGACGTCATATTTGACATCTTCAAATTCATCAAAAGTCATCTGACGTCAAATTAGACGAGCAGATCCTTCTGAGCATGCTCCAGGAGTTTCAAACTACGGTTGGAACAAAGCTATTATTTTTAGACGAACGTTTCGAGACAGAATAGTCATTTTGAGACGAATTTGAACGTTTGTAGACCTCTGTTTAAGGTAAATATTAAATTTTCGTTCTGTTTGTTAAGAAGTAATATTATGTGCTACCGTTTTCCAATTTGACAAGAAGCGAAATATAAAGGGAGATATGAGATGTTTCTTTCACTTTCACAATAGGGGATTCCAATATTGATCTATTTTCAGAAACATTTTAAAAAGATGTATTTGGCCTAGTTTAGAAGACATCCTTGGGGGGTAAAAAATTCCATCGAGATCACGTACCGAGATTTTCTCGAAGTTGTTAACCTTTGAAACGGCGCAAAAAATTACCTTCGACTCCCCAAGTTTGCGGCCGAGATCAAACGAGACATGAATAAAATGTTTTAAATTAAAATTGTTTAAACCTTATATAAATAATCCATAAAATTTTCTTTTTCAAGAGGCTTTTCTTACAGAGAATATTAAATTACGAGCCGGCATACTTTCTGCAATGCAGGCATAGGCATGAAAGAAATATAACTTTTTTCATGGTGAAAAATAATAACCGATTTAATAGTTAAAACCCATCTTTTTTTTTTAAATTCTCTATAAATTCGAGTGTCTAGACCTATTGATTCGCCCTAGTTTCTAAGGCCTAAGCAATGAATTGCTTTTGAAAGCCAAGTGAACGGCCGGACTCCCCTTTTGATGTTCTTCATAATTTAAATTTTTAGTTTAAAATTTTAAACTTGTTATTTTTTTAATCCTGCTTGAGGGAAAGTCATAAGGATTAATTGGAATCCTTGAAAAGATTAAGAAAGAACCATTCTGTTTCTTTGTTTTAATTAATTCCTCCAGGGTAAAACGTAAAAAGTAATTAAGAAATTTCCTTCCTTTTAAAATCCTTTTGTTTTAGAACGAAAATTTATTTTATCCTTATGTTTTTTGAGAAAAATCAATGTTTATTAAATATTTGGTCATTTTAGAAGAAAAGAAATTCACTTTTTTGCCGGATTTTTAGGGTTTTGAGGGGGGTCCTCCGAATACAGTGGACCAGATTTACGGTTTAGTCCTAGAAAAAAGTACTGGTTTGAAGAGCTTCCAACGAAAACTTCCTTAAAGAGAAGTATCTATATAGGAGGGGGAAGTATAACGGAGGGGAAGTAAACGTAGGGGGAAGTATATGGGAGGGGAAGTATAACAGAGTGGGAAGTATATGGAAGGGGGAAGTATAAGTAAGGGGAAGTATATGGGAGGGGGAAGCTTAAGTGAGGGTAGTATAACAGAGGGTAAAGTATAGCGGAGGGGGAAGTATAAGGGAACGAAAGTATAACGGAAGGGGATGTATCCTTATACATCCCCTTATACCTCCCTTGAGGGAAAGAAGTTATTGCGATTCCCTCGACGTCGGATTTTTGGGGATTCAAATATTGATCTTTACCGATCTCAACTTTGTCTGTGGTGCCGTCCGGACGTACCTTTTTTTTCCGGAACACCTTACCGCCACAGTTTTCAACCGATTTTCACTAAATTTTCACACAAATTTCTTTAGCCGGTGAACAAGAAGTAACGAGGGCGATTTTTGAATTTTGAAAAATTGCCGGAGATATGTCTGTTTGAAATTGTAAAAAATTCGCTGCGGCCGAACCGTTGGTCCGATTTCCTCCAAATTGTCATCAATTACTCCTTATATTTTTTAAAGAATTATTGGTGTAAAAAATCATTTTTTTTTTTAACATTAATTTGTCATTTTAGTAGGGAGAAAGTATGAAATTTCTCCCTTCCGGGAAGAATTTCATCATTCCACGCCTTACGAGAGGGACCTCTCTTGGGCAAAAATCCCATTATTTCTACCTTGATACTCGGAAAAACTCGGAAAATTATTTTAAAAAATAGCGGAAAATTTTTTGGAAAAAAGCTTGGAAAATTTTTCGGAAAAAAAAACTCAGAAAATTAAACAAAAAAAACCTTTCCCCTTCGTTATACTTCCCCCTCCCTTATACTTCCCCCTCCTATATTATATTGTTTCTTCCCTTGGTAATTCACCAATTACTCCTTATATTTTTTAAGAATTTTTTATGTAAAAAATCATAATTTTTTTTATATTAATTGTCATTTTAGTAGGGAGAAAGTATGAAATTTCTCCCTTCCGGGGAGATTTCATCCTTCCACGCCCTACGAGAGGGACCTCTCTTGGGCAAAAATCCCTTTATTTCTACCTTGATACTCGGAAAAATTTTCAAAAAAAACGGAAAACTTTTTGAAAAAAAAACTTGGAAAATTTTTCGGAAAAAAAAACTCAGAAAATTAAACAAAAAAACTATTCCCTCTTCGTTATACTTCCCCCTCCCTTATACTTCCCCCTCCTATATTGTTTCTTCCTTTAAGAGAGTTCCCGTCATACACGCTCTGAAACACCCTGTATACCAAAATCAAAATCTACCAAATGGAGTCGATTCCTCATCCAAAAATGAGCTGCTGGTCCACTCTATTTGGACACCCTGTATACCTTTCTGACGAATTTTGGAGGAAAATCTTCCGTTTCGTTCGAGCATGGATGCTTGGCGGGGCGTAACTAGAAATTTAAAATCTGATTTATGTAGATCTTATGAACTTAGGTAAAAAATGTAAATGAATTATCTGAGCACGTCCGTGTAATAAAGTTTTATCCCGTTCCAGGGCTGGAATGATGCTAATGTTGTTTGTGTGGAGGAACAAGGATGATTGAGTATGGCGCCCTTATTATTAATTAGCTAACATCCATTCCCTCTCTACTTGAGATGAGGCGAACATGTTTAAAAGGTCGACCTTCATTTACGATGTCATCCCGTAATTTATTACAGAAACCATTTTTCCCAAAATCTATTTTTTCGCGTAACGTGATATCGACCCCACGAAAAACAGGTTGAAAGATCAAAAATTATATTTTTAACATATTTTGACGTAAGCAAAGTATCCCTTTAGCGTAGGGCAATTTCTCCGCATTCTGTGCGAAAATTGACAAACTTGTAGGAAATTCAAGCTGACGAGGATTCCATCTTTTGGAAGGCTTTGAAAGTCCGCTAACTCTCGGCTCTTTTCATAGAATGCGTAAATTTTTTCAGAATATCAAACGATTTCAAAAAATAAATCTAATTTTGGACGATAAAAATTAATACATACTTAATCATAAAAAAAAAATACAAAATTTTTTGGAAAAAAATTCCCCTCCGTTATACTTCCCCCTCCGTCATACTTCCCCTCCCTTATATTTTCCCCTCCGTCATACTTCCAATCTCTTAAACATCCCCTCCCTTATACTTCCGCTTCCGTTATACTTCCCCTCCTTCATACTTTCCCATCCGTCATACTTCGCTCCCTTATACCTCCCCTCCTTTATACTTCCCCCTCCTATATTTTTACTTCTCTTTAACAAAGTTTTCGTTGGAAGCTCTTCAAACTAGTACATACTTTTTTTTTACATAAGCTTATTCTCTTCCCCCTCCGTCATACTTCTCTCCCTTATACTTCCCATTCCGTTATACTTCCCCTTCCGTTATACTTCCCCTTATGTTATACTTCCCCTCCGTCATACTTCCCCTCCCTTAAACATTCCCTCCCTTATACTTCCGCTTCCGTTATACTTCCCCTCTGTTATACTTCCCCTCCTTCATACTTCCCCTCCGTTATACTTCGCCCCCTTATACCTCCCCTCCTTTATACTTTTCCCTCCTATATTTTACTTCTCTTTAAGGAAGTTTTCGTTGGAATCTCTTCAAACTAGTACTTTCTTTTACAAAAGCTTATTCTCTTTCCCCTCCGTCATTCTTCCCCTCCCTTATATTTTCCCCTCCGTTATACTTCCCCCTCCGTCATACTTCCCCTCCCTTATATTTTCCCCTCCGTCATACTTCCCCTCCCTTATATTTTCCCCTCCGTTATACTTCCCCTCCCTTATATTTTCCCTCCGTTATACTTATCCCTTCGTCATACTTCCCCTCCGTCATACTTCTCCTCCCTTATTTTTTCACCTCCGTTGTACTTCCCCTCCGTTATACTTCCCTCTCCGTTATGCTTCCTTTCATTTATCGGTAAATTTTGGTCAGGAGCTATAAACTGGCAGCCTTGTCAGTAACAAGACGATATCCTCCCCAATAATTTAGTTTGATAACACAAGTGATAACGTTAAATTCAAGTTCAAAATCTTATTTAAAATAAACAATAATTTCAAAATTCCAGTTTTCAAATCTCAATAACTTAAAAATGATAAAATCAACCCAATCTTGACCTATAGTTTTTTTTTTTGTAAGTTTAACAATGTTTTTTTCGTTGACTAAAAAAAGTGGAGGATTCTTGATATCGAAGTATTGGGTTTATTCGAAATGTAGCCAAATTGGGACATGGTCTCCGCTGGCGACTGCGTTCAATACTAGACCAGGGCAAAGATTGAGCCTTAGCTTCAGCAACGAAAATACTGTATGAAGATAATTTCTCTTAAAATCTGTTTATTTTGCCTTTTTTTAGGGTTTATTTGGGATAAGTGAGCTTAAAACTTATGATGGTTTCTTCCTTCTTAAAGAAAACGTCATGGAGGCGACGGAAACTCTTGTCAACGAGACGACCGATCCTAAAAGGCAAAAGAGAACTTTCTTGATGGCAAACTAATTTTTTTAATTTTAGAAATCGCAAAATGGTGGACATCTTTGATGAGCTTTCAGATACTTTATGCGGAGTTGCCGATTTGGCTGAGTTCGTACGACTGGCACATCCGCAGTCTCCTTTTTCATACGCTGCAGAAAACGCCTGCATCGCTTTAAGCGGTTTAGTCGAAAAATTGAATACGAACCGAAAATTGTACAACGCGTTAAAACATGTCGTAGCCGATGGCGATATCGTTCCTACGACTGCCGTAGACGACCATGTCGCTTCTCTTTTTTATTCGATTTTGAACAATGCGGAATTCATTTGTCCGAAGAAAACCGAAAAGAAGTCGTCAATTTGAACGACTACATACTTCAACTCGGCCAACGCTTTATGTCAGGAGCCGTCAACAGTAGAGCAGTCGATAAAAAACTCGTCCCTAATAACATCCGCCATTTGTAATCATTATCCAAAATATTTTTGTTTTCTTAAAAATCTATTTATAGATTTACTATCGACAAAGATGACTTGATTGTAAATAGTCTTTATGCGGACGCTGATATCGAAGTCGCCAGAGAAGTCGCCTATAAAGTCTTCCTTTCTCCTGATAAAGAACAGGAATATTTGTTAAACGAACTTTTAACTTCTAGACATAGACTCGCACAACTTTGCGGCTTTCCTACTTACTCTCATAGGTTTGTTATTAAATTTATTATTATACAAGTTACGTTTGGTAGCAGTGTTGGGCGTAATCGTAATCGCAATTACGTTGTAATCGCAAGTTTCTTAATTATGATTACGATTACAATCGTAATCGCATTTTTTAACGATTACAATCGTAATCATTTTTTTTCTGCGATTACAATCGTAATTGTATTTTATTTATTTATTTTTTATTTTCTGTTTAAATGCTTACAGCAACAATGGCCAAATTTCTGCGATTACCATTATAATCGTATTTTTTTCTGCGATTAAAACGTAATCGTATTTTTTTTCTGCGATTACAATCCTAATAGTATTTTTTTCTGCGATTACGGTTGAATATAATACATCTTAGTTGAAAATTTTACGCCTTTTCCAGTAATACCTACCTGCAAATTCATAATAAAATACATAATTTACGACCGTAATCGCAGAAAAAAATATGATTATAATGGTAATCACAGAAAAAAAATACAATTACGATTGTAATCGCAGAAAAAAAATACGAATACGATTGTAATTGTAATTAAGAAACTTGTGATTACGATTACGCCCAACACTGTTTGGTAGGATGAATGTATAACTATTTTTTTAGAGCGCTAAAATCAAGTTTGGCTGAAAGTCCAGCGAATGTTTGGGAATTTCTGGTTGCTTTACATGATCAGCTGAAACCTAGGGTTGAAGTTGACTTCGCAGATATGTTAAAAATTAAAAAGGAATTCAATCCGAAAGCTAACGTACGTTTTTTAAAATTTTTTATTAAATATATTTGTATATTTTTTAGAGCTTGTCGGCATGGGATATCCCTTATATTTCTCAAAAGGCAAGAAGAATTGGTTGAAAGCTGAAAATGTCGAGTTTTCGCCTTATTTTTCGCTTGGGACTTGTATGGATGGATTGAACAATTTAATGGAGAGTTTATATGGAATAAGTTTTGTCGTTGAAAATACGGCTGTTGGTGAAACTTGGGCTCCTGATATTTATAAATTGGCTGGTATTTTATTTATATACTTTATCTTTTACGTCGGTTCTTTTGTTTTGTGATCTCAATTTTAAGATTATGATTTTTCTTATAAAAGCTTTGTTCCAACCGCAGTTTGAAACTCCTGCAGCATGCGCAGAAGGATTTGCACGTCAAATTTGACGGACCAACGATTTGAAGACGTCAAATTTGACGTGCAAATCCTTCTTTCGGAGTTTCAAATTGCGGTTGGAACAGAGCACTCCCGTTACTGAGACTGCATTCTTATTTGTTGTTAAAAAAAATATTTATTTCTGTTATTTTAGTTGTACATGAATCAGAAGGACTTTTGGGTCATATTTATTGTGATTTTTACGAACGGACGAATAAGCCAAATCAAGATTGCCATTTTACGATAAGAGGAGGGAAAAAATTGGCCGATGGGTCTTATCAGGTCAGTTTGTTTTATATACAGGGTGTCCCAGCAACTTTAGGGCGAAGCATTCCGTCAAAACTTTTGCTGGAGAGTTGCTGGTCCACTTGGAACTAGGGTTGTTGCGATACTTTCGATATATCGGAGGAATATTCATATTTTCCTTCTGATATTTGCGATATTTGTATTGATATTTTCCTTCCGATATATCGGTTCATCCTTCCGATATCGGTTTCCGATATTTTCCTTCCGATATATCGACTCATCCGATATTTTCCTTCCGATATATCGGCTCATCCGATATTTCCCTTCCGATATATCGGTTCGTCCGATATTTCCCTTCCGATATATCGGCTCGTCCGATATTTCCCTTCCGATATATCGGCTCGTCCGATATTTCCCTTCCGATATATCGGCTCGTCCGATATTTCCCTTCCGATATATCGGCTCGTCCGATATTTCCCTTCCGATATATCGGCTCGTCCGATATTTCCCTTCCGATATATCGGCTCGTCCGATATTTCCCTTCCGATATATCGGCTCGTCCGATATTTCCCTTCCGATATATCGGTTCGTCCGATATTTCCCTTCCGATATATCGGCTCATCCGATATTTCCCTTCCGATATATCGGTTCGTCCGATATTTCCCTTCCGATATATCGGCGTCCGATATTTCCCTTCCGATATATCGGCTCGTCCGATATTTCCCTTCCGATATATCGGCTCTTCCGATATTTCCCTTCCGATATATCGGCTCGTCCGATATTTCCCTTCCGATATATCGGCTCGTCCGATATTTCCCTTCCGATATATCGGCTCGTCCGATATTTCCCTTCCGATATATCGGCTCGTCCGATATTTCCCTTCCGATATATCGGCTCGTCCGATATTTCCCTTCCGATATATCGGCTCGTCCGATATTTCCCTTCCGATATATCGGCTCGTCCGATATTTCCCTTCCGATATATCGGCTCGTCCGATATTTCCCTTCCGATATATCGGCTCGTCCGATATTTCCCTTCCGATATATCGGCTCGTCCGATATTTCCCTTCCGATATATCGGCTCATCCGATATTTCCCTTCCGATATATCGGTTCGTCCGATATTTCCCTTCCGATATATCGGTTCGTCCGATATTTCTGATATTTGCGATATTTGTATTGATATTTTCCTTCCGATATATCGGCTCATCTGATATTTTCCTTCCGATATATCGGTTCGTCCGATATTTTCCTTCCGATATATCGACTCATCCGATATTTTCCTTCCAATATATCGGCTCATCCAATATTTTCCTTCCGATATATCGGCTCATCCGATATTTCCCTTCCGATATATCGGTTCGTCCGATATTTCCCTTCCGATATATCGGCTCATCCGATATTTCCCTTCCGATATATCGGCTCATCCAATATTCTGCTTCTGATATATCGGTTCATCCTATATTTTCCTTCCGATATTTCCCTTCCGATATATTGGTTCATCCGATATTTCCTTCCGATATAACGGTTCATCCGATATTTTCCTTCCGATATATTGGTTCATCCGATATTTTCCTTCCGATATAACGGTTCATCCGATATTTTCCTTCCGATATATTGGTTCATCCGATATTTTCCTTCCGATATATCGATTCATCCGATATTTTCCTTCCGATATTTTGTCCGATATGATATTTTCAAAAAGGCCATATCGAATCAACCCTACTTGGAACACCCAGTATATTTGTTTAAATTTTTATTTTTTTAATAGAACCCTATCGTTGTGGTTATGTTGAATGTGCCGACGCCGAAATGGAACGGGCCGAGTCTTCTGACTCCCCCGATGGTCGACAATCTTTTCCACGAAATGGGCCACGCGATGCATTCGATGCTGGCGAGAACCGACCACCAACATGTGACTGGGACGAGGTGCACCATGGATTTCGCTGAAGTTCCTTCCGTTCTCATGGAATATTTCGCGTCGGATCCACGAGTTTTGAAAACTTTCGCCAACATTATGAGACTCAAGAGCCGATGCCGGAGGAGATGATGAGGAAATTGTGCGCTTCGAAAAACGTCTTTGGATCTTCAGATTTGCAAATGCAAGTTTTCTATTCTCTCCTCGATCAAAAATATCATGGACCTCATCCTCTAGCAGGAACAACGACTGACGTTTTAGCCGAAACTCACAACGAATATTACGGCGTACCTTACGTACCAAACACAGTAAAAAGAACTACCATTTTTAAATTTTTATTCATCAAAATTTCAGGCGTGGCAGTTAAGATTTTCCCATTTAGTCGGATACGGCGCTAAGTACTACTCGTACTTAATGAGCAGAGCAGTCGCATCTTCAATTTGGCAAAATTTCTTCCAATCGGATCCTTTTAGTCGGACCCACGGAGAAAGATACAGGAGGAATGTTTGGCTCACGGAGGAGGAAAACCTCCCAGAGCTCTCGTCAAAGACTTTCTTCAGTTCGACCCCACACCCCAACTCTTGCCAAAGCTCTTATTAATGACCTTGACAGTCAAAAAATACTGTGATTTTATTAAATAAAAAACCATTGAATTTAAAAGAAAGAAATTTATTCAACAAAAACGTTCTAAAATCCTGTAAAATAAAAGCAATTTTTTGGGCTTAAAATCCAGTAAAATCTAGGAAACATTCTGTTTAGTTTAGCTTTGTTCCAACTGCAGTTTGAAACTCCTGGAGCATGCGCAGAAGGATTTGGACTTCGAATTTGACGTCGTTCAAATGTTTGTCAGTCAAATCTGAAGTCATCTGATGTCAAATTAGACGTGCGAATCCTTCTGCGCATGCTCCAGACGTTTCAAACTATGGTTGGAACAGAGCTTTTATTATAAAATCTAGACTTACCGCGAATATTGACATAAAATGGCCATCTAAGGCTGGGGAAAAAATCCAGTATTTAAAAAGGGAAATAAAAAGTTAAAAATGACAAAAAAATTTTACTTTGTAAGCCCTAAATCTAACTGAATGGAGAAAAATCTTCGTAGTATTTTCAACTTAAAATTGTTCTGAAAATGCGTAAAATGTATATGTCAGTCCAGGAAAAAAAGCCCTCAAATCCAGTAAAAGGGAGGATAATGTATGAAGTTTTGTTTTCCTCGCTTTTAAACGCTGGAAATGACGTAAAATGGCCAATTAGGGGCTGAAAAAAAGTTGTACTATCAGGTAAAAATAGAAGCAATTTTTTATTTTCACAAAATCACTTCTAGTTGGTAGGAAACGACATAAAATAGCCATATTGTGCGAGGAAAAAAAGCCTTGAAAAAATCTTTATAGTTTTTTTTTTTTACTAAATTTACGTTGGAAATTGACTAAAATAGGCCTTCTAGGGCTGGAGAAAAGCTCTAAAAACCAGTAAAAATGAGAGAAAAAAGTCATTTTTTGTTGCCTTCAATCGGTGGAAAATAACGAAAGAAATACTATTTATAAACTTTATTATAAGAGCTGCAGGTCCTTAAATCCCTACCCTTAAAAAATTTAAGGCTTTAAAAAAGTTAATTTTCCATAATTTAACACTACCAAGTAATAAGTTTAGCAACTTATAAACTTTAGCCCTATCAACTTATAAACTTTATTGTAAGAGTTGCAGGTCCTTAATCCCTACCCTTAAAAAATTTAAGGCTTTGAAAAAGTTAATTTTCCATAATTTAACACTATCAAGTAATAAGTTTAGCAACTTATAAACTTTATTATAAGAGTTGCAGGTCCTTTAAATCCCTACCCTTAAAAATTTAAGGCTTTGAAAAACTTAATTTTCCATAATTTGACACTACCAAGTAATAAGTTAGCAAGTTATTAGGTCAAAATCCATATTAATGAAGAAAAATAAAATTTAAAAATTCATATTTTATTTAACAAACAAATTTTCCCCGTAAAGGGTCAAATAAAAGTGCAACTGGATTGAGTTTTTTTAAAATACAAAAAAAAAAAATGAAATTAAAATAACAGTCCGTGTCTAAATTATACCTTCTTAAGTTAAACAGCCTTTCATGTTTGTTTCCTTTTAATGCGTCAAAAAGAAAAAAACTCCACGACGCAGCCCTGCTAATCAGCGAATTTCCATAAGAACCTCGATGACTTCCTGGATTTCAATGATGTGTAGGCCATTTTCTCATGAAAATTCGCTTTAAAAAAATAAAAAATAAAGGGAACTACAAAACATTTTATTTCCATAACTAGGAAATTATATTAGGAAATGATATTAATATTATATATTATAAAGTAACTGTACAAAAGAATTTAATATAAATTTATTGTAGGTCACTAAGCCATGTAGTTATACTGATTTGGGTTATCTTTGTCCCTTTCCATGTAATCTCGGTCTATGAGCGATTCGATTCGCTTTTTTAAATCAGCAGGCTAAAAGAAGATTTAAGAAAAAATTAAGAAGTTGAGGGAAAAATACCTTGACTGGGAATTTAAGCTGGTTGTAAAGTTCGCTTATTAATAAGTTGTGGCTAAGAGTTTTTCGCATTTTCATTATCCTGACGATGGCGGCATCGATTTGATATTGCCTATCCTGGAATACTCTTTCTTCGGTCGCTTTCTGTTCTTCGTTCTAAAATATTTGAAGGTTAAAAAAAATGAAACTTTGGAAAAATGAGTGTACCGTTTCTTTCATTTGAATTTGATTGATTTTGATCCTAAAGAGTTTGTTGGTGAAGTCGACGTTGAAGTTGAATTTGTCGCCATCTTCGACGTCTCGACCGCGAGGAGTTTTCGTTAATACGCGGGCTTTTCCGCAGGCTAGAGACTGTAACGTCCTCCTTAATTCTCCATCCTGAAAAATAAAAACATTAGGGTTTTTTATGTTTTAAAGCTTTTAACTTCCTTAAAGAAGTTATTGTGATACCCTCCACGTAGGGTTATTGGGAAAGGATCTTCCGGACCCGGCAGGTTTATTCGGGTCAATGCCCCTCCGTTATACTTCCCCTTTCTTATACTTCCCCTCCTATATTTTACTTCTCTTTAACCCCTTCGAGACCGCGTCTGACGCCAAATTCTCTGCGCTAATGGCGCAGCACTTTTCCCCTCACTTCTCCCCGACCGCTCCCAGCGCCCAGCAAAGCACAGAAAGCAACGAGTGATGCGATCATCACGTAGTTCATTTCTTTCCCAACAGATGACCAGTTTTTGCACATAGCTAGCGCCACAGGAAACAAGGTATTAAAAATCTTAGAGAAATAGAGGGGCTTCCCGCACGGCAACTATAGTCGCCAGCGGTCTCGAAAGGGTTAAAGAAGCTATTGTGATACCCTCCACATCGGGTTATTGGGGAAGGGTCTTCCGGACCAGTGTTAAGCGTAATCGTAATAGTAATTCCGATTACGATTACAATCTTTTTTTTTTTTTGTTTAATTGTATTAAGCCAGGGCTTTTTACAAAGGGGAGGGGATCAGACCCAGGCGGGGGCTTTCGCCATAATGCCATGGCGCCCTTTTGGGCCAACTACCAGAGTAGTGGCCTAACTAAATTATCCACAGATTTTGTAGAGGGATTTTTAATTGGAATTTTACTTCCAACCAAAAATCCCTATACCCAACCTGGGATCGAACCCCGGTCTTCCGTGGTGAGAGTCAGAGACTGAACCCACCAGCCACGGAGCCGGTTGATTACAATCGTATTCGTATTTTTTTTCTGCAATTACGATTGTAATCGCATTTTTTAACGATTACAGTCGTAATCGCATTTTTTTAACGATTACAGTCGTAATCGTATTTTTTTCTGCGATTACAATCATAATTGTATTTTTTTTTCTGCTATTACCATTATAATCGTATTTTTTTCTGCGATTAAAATCGTAATCGTATTTTTTTCTGCGATTACAATCGTAATTGTATTTTTTTCTGCGATTACAATTATAATCGTATTTTTTTCTGCAATTACAGTCGTAATCGCATTTTTTTTCCAGCAATTACGGGCGTAATCGTATTTCGTTAGCGTTTACGGCTCGTATATGACATTTTTACTGAGATTACCTGACCAAATTGCTTTCAATGACGGTATTAATAATTAAATTTAGTTGTGTCAATATAAATTATGTTTACGGCTCGTAAACGCTAACGAAAATACGATTACGCCCGTAATTGCTGGAAAAAAAATGCGATTACGACCATAATCGCAGAAAAAAATACGATTATAATGGTAATCGCAGAAAAAAATACAATTACGATTTTAATCGCAGATAAAAATACGATTATATTGGTAATCGCAGAAAAAAATAAAATTACGATTGTAATCGCAGAAAAAAATACGATTACGATTGTAATCGTTAAAAAAAATGCGATTACAATTGTAATCACAGAAAAAAATACGAATACGATTGTAATCGTAATTAATAAACTTGTACGATTACGCCCAAACTGTTCCGGACCCTGCAGGGTCAATACGGGTCAATTCCCCCTCCGTTATACTTCCCTCTCCTTTATACTCCTCCCTTATACTTCCCTCTCCTTTATACTCCCCTCCCTTATACTCCCCCTCCTCTATTTTTACTTCTGTTTAAAGAAGTTTTCGTTGGAAATTCTTCAACCAAGTACTTTTGTAACATTTTCTTTTTCGCAAAACTTTTTTTTCCCCCTCAGGCCAAAGCCCTGATTCAGAAGGCTCTTTAAAATTTCTTACCTCATGCTAGTCGCCGTTTTTATTTCTTCTAATGACATCTCATTACAGTCATTAAAAAGAAGTAAAACCAACCCTTGAAAAAGTGAAACCTGCAGTTCTTTCTTGCCCTAAAAACCAAAAAATTATTTGAAAAGAACAAAAAAACAGATTACCTGAGGAAATTCGGCTTTGAGAACGCAGTGGCCTAAAGTCGGTTGCCATTGAAGTTTCCGACCGTTATGCTTCCCGAGGTAAAAGCGAGTAAAATGATTTTGAAAATGAACCATTTCTGTCGGTAAAGTAACATCCATAACCGGATCGTAGGCCAATAACCCATCGTTAAAATGCTCACAGTCAGTTCCATTTGTGAAGCGTTTTTCACATTAGTCATGTACTATAAAAATATTTTAACTTTTAATTTTGGAAAAATAAAAACAGAAAACTAACCTGTTTAAGGCCACGTTAATATCTTTGCTTAATTCCATATCTTTGAACATTCCTTCAAGTTAGAAGTAAAGCCACCGCCACATTCCTGCTTAAGTTTCGACAGCATACTTTTTCTGCGTCCACACTTGCTGATTTGCCGACCAAAGCCTTTTGGCCAAATCCTAATTAAAAAAGAAATTAAAATATAATTTAAAAAAAATTAAATTACTTTTTTATAGAACGCTTCAAAAACATCTTGCCATGAATGAATCTGAAGAGGACCATAATTTTATCCAGAAGCCTTTCCAATTCTTCTTCAGTCGCTTCTTTATTCCCAGCTCGAAGTTTACCATCGACAAATTTCGCTAAATGAACAAGTTATGAATATAAGAAGATACTAAATTTCTCACCGATAAGCTCCGCTGGTTTATTTGTCTCTGGTTGATGAAATGTTCAAAAGCTTCCTTTAAACTGTTGTTAAATTTATCGTTTTTCTTAAAACAGACGGTGACGATGTTGTCCATTTTATCTTTGAAATCGAGCAACTCCTGAACCATCGTCTTATCTTTTTCGGGATCTATGACAATAGTGCGCCCTTTCTTCTGAAAGCAAATAATAAAATCAATGAATAAATCGATAAAATGAACAGTCAACCTTAATGTATGCGTTAAACATGGCACAGAGTTCCGAAAGTCCTTTTTTAACACGATTGAATAATTATAGAGAAGCGTGAGGTCTTTTACTCGGTTTTCTTCAAGAAGAGAGTCAAGACCTTTATGAAGAATCGTCGTCAAATGCTCACTCAATAATGTTTTTTCAACAGTATGAATCAGCGACCATCTAAAAATTTTTATTAAAAAAAGCAATTTTTATAAATAAAATACTTTGTTGATGGATCTAAATGAAGAAGCCTTTCATATTCCTCTTCAAGTCTTTTATCAACATGATGAAGATACTCAGGAACTTCCTGTTCCAAAATTAACTTTTGACCTCTGCCCCGTAGAGTCGTTCGGTAGCCTGAATAAATCTAAAAACCAAAATTGAAAAATAAGTACTGGTTTGAAGAGCTTCCAACGAAAAACTTCCTTAGAGAAGTATGTATAGGAGGGGGAAGTATAACGGAGGGGAAGTAAAACGTAGGGGGAAGTTATGGGAGGGGAAGTATAAAGGAGTGGGAAGTATATGGGAGGGGGAAGTTTAAGTGAGGGGTAGTATAACAGAGGGTGAAGTATAACGGAGGGGGAAGTATAAGGGAACGAAGTATAACGGAAGGGGATGTATAAGGGAGCGAAAGTATAAAGGAGAATTTTCCAAGTTTGTTTTTTCAAAAAATTTTTTAAGTTTATTTTTGAAAAATTGTCCGAGTTTTGTTTTTGTCCCAAAAATTTTAAGTTTTTTTTTTTTTTCAAAAAATTTGCCAAGTTTTTTTCCGAACAATTTCCGTTTTTTTTTTTTTTTTTTTTTTTTTTTTTTTTTTTTTTCCGAAAAATTTCGAAGTTTTTTTCGAAAAAATTTCTAAGTTTTTTTGTAAAATAAAAAAAAAAATTTTCGAAAAATTTTCCGGGTTTTCCTTATTTTTTTTTTTTTTCAAAAAATTTTCCAAGGTTTTTCTGTAAAAAAAAATTTTTTTTTGAAAATTTTCCGGGTTTCCTTTTTATTTTTATTTTTTGAAAATTTTTAAGTTATTTTTTTTTGAAAATTTTTTAAGTGCCAAGGTAGAAATAATGGGCTCTTTGGCCTACGGATATGCTTCTCGTAATGGGTAGAAGTATAAAATTTCTCCCTACTAAAAAAAGTGATAATTAAAAAGAGGCAATTTTTTTACACCAAAAATTCTTTAAAAATATAAGGAGTAATGGTGAAAATTTGGTGAAAATCGGACCAACGGTTCGGCCACAGCGAATTTTTTAAAATTTCCAACAGGCATATCTCCGCCATTTTTCGAAATTCAAAAATCGCCCTCGTTACATTCTTCTTCTCCGACTAAGGAAGATTTTGTGAAAATTTGGTGAAAATCGGTTAAAATCTGTGGCCGTTAAGTGTTCCGGAAAAATGCTACGGACGGCCGGCACCACAGACAAAGTTGAGATCGGTAAAGATTCGATTTGACCCTCCGGGGTCTGGAAGACCCTTCCCAAAAACCCGACGTCGAGGGTATCGCAATAACTTCTTTAAGGAAGTTAAAAGAAAAATTTAAACTTACTTATTTTCAAAAGCGTCCCGATATATTTGAAGATCGGAAAGCATCCTAAGAAGCGATTTGAGCAGCGTACGGTCAACGGTATCTCCTGACGTTCTTTCTCAATGAGCATAAGTAAACCGTCTACGATTCTAGTCTGGACTAAATTATTCATTGCGATATGATGTCTGAATAATTCCAATCCCATATCCCTGAAAAGCTCAGTGGGTTAGTTATCAAGATCTCTGGCGTTTTTCAGTGCTTACCAGATTGAATTTACGGTAGAACGTTGTAAAACATAAGTACGATCCAAATACAGAAAAATACTTCTGATCATAATCATTTGTCTACAGTGCGACTCCCAACATTCATTCATTTTTTTAAGAAGACTAATCTATCCATCGAATTTCCGGTGAACTCTTCAATATTAGCTTGAACGTGTTTTCCGTCAATTCTGTAAAATATAAGAAGTTTATATTGTTTTGGACGATTAAAATAATAAATTACCGGTTAACTTAGAATATGTAATGGACGCCATGTTGTGATTACACATATTTGTACAGCTTGGTAGAGATCTTCTAAACTGTATTGGATCGATTTAGAAGTCTGGATTGCGATCACAGCCTCGGAGAGTTTTTCCCAAGTCACCTCCTGGTAGTTTTCAGGAAGCTTTGGTTTATCTAAAAGAAAGAAAAAATAAGCTTATGTACAGTCAAACTATTTGGTCCTATATTGAGAAGTTCAAAGTATGGGAAATCCCAATTTTACATGAATTTGGAGGGTTTTTCACATTATTTAGATAGAGAAACCCCATTCCAGGATTTTTGGTGTAGTTTTTCGGATTATTGACAAATACACGCCAAGATTGCAAGATTTTAGGGATCATTTTCATGGTTTTAAGACAGAGAAACCCAATTATGACAGGATTTTGGTAGTTTTCAAATTTTGACAGAGATACTTCATATAAAAGGACTTTCGGGGGTTTTCCTTGGTTTTTCGACCAAGAAACCTAATTTTAAAAAGATTTTCAGAAAATTTTCATGGTTTATATACACAAAAACCATATTTTGACAGGATTTTTGGAATTTTTCCAAATTTTTTCAAAGAAACTCCATTTAAAAGAACTTTCGGGGGTTTTCCTCGGTTTTTCGACTAAGAAACCTCACTTTCTAAAGATATTTGGATTTTTCTTTAATGGTTTTTTGACAGAAAAAAACCCATTTTAAGAGGTTTTTTGGTAGTTTTTCAGATTTTAGACGGGGATACTCCATTTAAAAAGGACTTTCGAGTGTTTCCCTAAGTTTTTCGACCAAAAAACCTCATTTTAAAAGATTTTCAGAAAATTTTCATTGTTTTTATACACAAAAACCACATTTTGACAGGATTTTTGGAATTTTTCCAAATTTTTTCAAAGAAACTCCATTTAAAAGAACTTTCAGGGGTTTTCCTCCGTTTTTCGACTAAGAAACCTCACTTTCTAAAGATTTTGGATGTTTTCTTTTATGGTTTTTATACACAAAAACCCCATTTTGACAGGATTTTAAGAATTTTTTCAAATTTTTTCATAGAAACTCCGTTTAAAAGAACTTTCGGGGGTTTTCCTCGGTTTTTCGACTCTAAAGATTTCTAAAGATTTGTGGATATTTTCTTTTATGGTTTAAGACAGAAAAACCCCATTTTAACAGGTTTTTTGGTAGTTTTTAAGATTTTTGACAGCGAAACTACATTTAAGGGTTTCCTTGGTATTTTGACTAATAAACCTCATTGTAAAAAGATTTTTGGGAGTTTTTTCAAGGGTTTTAGACAGAGAAACCACATTTCTACAGGATTTTTGGGATTTTTTCCAAAGAAACTCCATTTACAAGGACTTTCGAGTGTTTCCTTAAGTTTATCAACAAAGAAACCTCATTTTAAAAAGATTTTCTTTAGTTTTTCATGGTTTTTAGACAGAGAAACCAAATTTTTACAGGATTTTTGACAGAAATACTACATTTGAAAGGACATTCGGGGGGTTTTCCTTGGTTTTTCGACAAATAAATCTCATTTAAAAAAGATTTTCAGAAGTTTTTCATGGCTTTTAGCCTAAGAAACCTCATGTTGACAGGATTTTTTAAGATTTTTTACAAAGAAACTTTTAACCCTTCCGAGACCGCGTCTGACGCCCGATTCTCTGCGCTACTGGCACTTTTCCCCTCACTCTCCCCGACCGCTCCCAGCGCCCATCAAAGCACAGAAAGCGACGAGTGATGCGATCATCACGTAGTTAATTTCTTCCCCAACAGATTGCCAGTTTTTGCATGTCGCTAGTGCCACGGAAAGCGAACGGATTAAATTTTTTAGAGAGGCTTCCCGCTGGGAAACTTAAGTCGCCTGCGGTCTCCAAACGAAAAGTGCAAATGGCAAATACTGTCGCCTGCGGTCTCGAAAGGGTTAAAAAGTACTTTCGGGGGTTTTCCTTGGTTTTTTGCCTGATAAACCTCATATAAAGAGATTTTTGAGAGTTTTTCATGGTTTTTAGACAGAGAAACCAAATTTTTAAAGGATTTTTGGTAATTTTTCAGATTTTTGACAGAAACACTACATTTGAAAGGACATTCGGGGGGTTTTCCTTGGTTTTTCGACAAATAAATCTCATTTAAAAAAGATTTCCAGGAGTGTTTCATAGCTTTAAGACTTAGAAACCTCATTTTGACAGGATTTTTGGGATTTTTTTTAGATGTTTTACAAAGAATCTCCATTAAAAAGTACTTTCAAGGGTTTTTCTTCGTGTTTGACTAAGAAACCTCGTTATAAAAAGACTTTTGGGAGTTTTCATGGTTTTAAGACAGAGAAACCACATTTTTACACGATTTCTGGGATTTTTTCCAAAGAAACTCCATTTAAAAGGACTTCCGTGAGTTTTCCTCAGTGATTGTCAAAGAAACCTTATTTAAAACAAGATTTCCAGGAGTTTTTCCATGGTTTTTAGACAGAGAAACCACCTTTGGTACCGCCATACGGGGACATATACCCGATGCATGCTATATTCATGATACCGACAAAACCGCCACCTTCGTTTTGCAAGCCAGATCGCTGGACTCCTGAATTTATCGATTTCGTTTCTCGTAGTCTCGTTAAAAACCCATAAGAAAGAGCAACGGCGTCAGAAATGCTTTAGCACAAGTTTATCGGTAACGTAAAACCGCATACTCAGCGATATGATTGCCGATTTCCAGGAGTTTTTCCATGGTTTTTAGACAGAGAAACCACATTTGGTAGTTTTTTACAATTTTTAAAAAGAGCTCCTATTTTACTGGATACTCAGGAGTTTTCCTTGATATACTTCTCTAAATCTAATGTCCTTAGGCTAAACCTATCGAAATCTCAGCTTTGGGTTAGTGAAAATAGAGATTTTAAGCCAAAATTTTGCTATGAACAGCTTTTTGAGACCCATCTTCCGCAAAACTGACGGCTCTTATCGGTTTATAACACTCGAAAGGACACCAACATTTGGGCACTTTCAAATAACTTTTCCCATAGATTGGAAGGTCCAAATAGAGGGAAAAAACCGAACAGAGTTAAACCATTTTGGGTTGAAAAATGAGGAAAGAAAAAAGGCACATTTATGTCACCATGGTGATCAAAGATAGAACTCATTACGTCAGAGGCCTATAATTGTCGTATCATCCCACGAGATGGGAAAAACTGAAAAGTCAGATTTGAAAGTTACCTTTGAGGTTTTTGATGACGAGCTTTTTCGCCGTTCCTGGTTTAAGGGCTATGATCGAGGCTGCTCGGTTGACGCCGTTCGGGTTGGGCGTAAGGGCTGAAAAGTTCGCCCTTTTCGACGTCTTCGTCGTCGCATCATTCATGTTTTCTTCGTTTTTACTCTTTTTGTTGTGACCGATCGACTTTTCGTTTCTTTTACGCTTGAGATTGTTCTCGCAGTCTTCCCCTTGCGTCTCAAGGACCCTCGTTCGTGTTAAACTAGACATATGATTGCATATCACGCCTGCCGGCCCAACGCTTATTTTACTATCCCGGAGAAACTTTCTTTTATCTTAAATATTCAGACCTAAAGCATTCTCGAGATTCTCTTCTTTTTCTTCAAAAAGTTCTCTTAAGTTGGCAGAATTTCGTCCGACACACAAACAACATCAGCTACTTCGCTCTTTATGAAAACTTGATCGCACAATTTTTTTCTTTAATTTAAAAAAAAATCGATTTATCAAAGATTATAAAAATAAACCTTTTAAAAATAATATTTTCATTGAAATGACCTTTTATTTTATTTATAGTCTTTTAATTTTAAAATTTAAATTTTTAAAACGCTCTCTATCCAATTAATATTGTTTAAACATTATGGAGACATTTTTTTTTCTCTCCAATAAACACAATAATAAAAACTATTTATTTTAAAACAAAATAAATCGAAAAGAATAATTAAAAATGTAATAAAACAATAAAAATATTACAAAATTAAATATTACAAAACGCAGCAAATTGTTCATTTTAGACATAACAGTCATACCAATATGGTTAAAATATTAAAGTAATTTTTTCCTTTATTTATAATTTTTTTCTTTAAATTTATATGTTTTAAAATCTATATATTTTTAATTTATTTTACACTAAATGCATGAAATAATGTCAAAATTTCTTTTACGCAGCGTTTATAATATTTGTTCGTTTTAGCCTAATTAGATACCGATTTTGATAGTAAATACACGAGAGGAAATAACTTAACCATAAATTTCGTTTATTTTGTTTTTCCCTTTTTTAATTTTTTTAATTACTTGGGGGGTCGTTAAATATAAATTAAGATGGATTCCTGATCGCCCATTTTAACCAAAATGTGATATAATTTTTGTTGAAGGATTAATTTTTTTTATTGAATTTTGTTTTTTTATTTTTTTTTTTCTGCTAAAATTTTTAAGTCCGACATGTCTTCCAAAAGGTAAGTTGTGGTCTTAAATTATTAATTAATATTTAATTTTAATTGTAAATTTTTAATTCAATATTGTTTATTTTAAAGAGAATTGAGGGAAGCGAAAGATAGTCTAAATTTGTCTTTATTTGTGTGATCCATGGTCTTTACTTAGTATGACCGTTGGTCTTTTGCTACCTTAGTGACCAGTGGTCTCTATGGATCCTAAGTTTGTTTTGCTGTTGAAGATTTAAACCCTATTTCCCCAGATTTTTGGTTGGTTCAGTCATTTGTAATTTGGTCTCTTGAACCGGCTGTCAAAGTATGACCAGTGGTCTTTATCGATGTTGAGTTTGTCTTTGGTGCCCTCTATCGCTGTAAAATTTTTGTTGAAGATTTAAACCCTATTTCCCAGATTTTTGGTTGGTTCAGTCATTTTTAAGTTGGTCTCTTTGAACCGGCTGTCAAAGTATGACCAGTGGTCTTTATGGATGTTGTGTTTGTCTTTGGTGCCCTCTATCGCTGTAAAATTTTTGTCGAAGATTTAAACACTATTTTGCCTGATTTTTAGTTGGTTCAGTCATTTGTAAGTTGGTCTCTTTGAACCCGCTGTCAAAGTATGACCAGTGGTCTTTATAGATGTTGAGTTTGTCTTTGGTGCCCTCTATCGCTGTAAAATTTTTGTTGAAGATTTAAACCCTATTTTGCCTGATTTTTGGTTGGTTCGGTAATTCTTTTGAAAGTTGGTCTCTTCGAACCCGCTGTCAAAGAATGACCAGTGGTCTTTGTGGATGTTGAGTTTGTCTTCGGTGCCCTCTATCGCTGTAAAATTTTGGTTGAAGATTTAAACCCTATTTTGCCTGATTTTTGGTTGGTTCAGTAATTCTTTTGAAAGTTGGTCTCTTCGAACCGGCTGTCAAAGTATGACCAGTGGTCTTTATGGATGTTGAGTTTGTCTTTGGTGCCCTCTATCGCTGTAAAATTTTGGTTGAAGATTTAAACCCTATTTTGCCTGATTTTTGGTTGGTTCAGTAATTCTTTTGAAAGTTGGTCTCTTCGAACCCGCTGTCAAAGTATGGCCAGTGGTCTTATGGATGTTGAGTTTGTCTTTGGTGCCATCCATCGCTGAAAAATTTTTCTCTTCAGATTTTCGCTAAAATTTTTGTAGAACCAGTATCTAACGAATGGTTTAAGCGATGAACATCCTTTTCCCTTCCTAACTTAGGCAAGGCTCTACGTCAAAATCTAGGATCATGTTATCATCAGCCAATGAGAGCCTTCCATTTAAGGATTCCTTAAGGTACTTCAATGGCTACCTTAAAAAAAGAAGGGAAATCCAAAGGATTCCCTTTGTTTGAAGGAATTGATCAAGGAAGGATTTTCAAAGAAACCTTGACAAAAGGGTTCCTTAAGGAACGTTTATAAATACATGCCTAAATTCCACATTTGATTTTTGGTTGGTCGATATATTTCATAAATCGATCGAGGCCTATATGACCAGTGGTCTTTATGTCTGTTGCCTGTGGTGACGTCTGTCGCTTGGATCTGTCTACATTTTGCCTTTTGGCCCAATTTTGCCAAATTTACAATGACCAATGGTCTTTTGAAATCATGATTCTCTTGTGAAAGATACATTTTGTTTCAAAGGTCAATAACTTGACTAAAAACTCTCCAAATGTTGGCTTTTGTCCAAAGCCTTGTTCGAGACCTTCTTTTGCCTCTAAAAATAATCTCAGAATAAAATTTTAAGTTTTATAGCTTATTAAGCATTTTCAAGTTTAAAATGTGCAAAACTAAAGACCAAAACTTTTTGATTCGTTGCCAAAAAATGATCACCTAAACTATTCTGAGACTCACGGTTTTCCCCTCTTTTTCGTACAAGTAAGGTCAGGTGAAATATTAAATAGGAAGTCTTTTTTGTCTTATTATGCGAAATGAACGGCGAGTTGGTCTTTTCGAAAGGCGGGATTTTCGGCGATTCCGTCCCTGGTATGACATGCAACACTTGCAAAAAGAGAAGACATTCTCGACTTAAATCCTGTCGGTAAAATTGATTTCAAATTTCTTTTTTTCTCAATTTCATTTTCTTTTGCTTAAGTCTCTAATTTTCAGCGAACTAAGAAATTGTCCGAAGAAAGTTTAACCAGGCAGCCTGAAGAAGTATTTGACATCATCTGCAAATTAGGCGAAGGGTATTTATTATTTTTATTTAATTTATTTTAAATTAATTATTTTTTTCCAGCTCATATGGAAGTGTTTATAAAGCTCTGCATAAAGAATCCGGCCAGGTTTTGGCGATAAAACAAGTACCTGTTGATACTGATTTACAAGAGATTATCAAAGAAATATCCATTATGCAGCAATGTGATAGTCCTTATGTTGTTTATTATGGATCTTATTTTAAAAATACCGATCTGGGTAAATTGTTATTTTTCAATTTTTTTAGTTTATTATTTTGCTTAAGATTGTCATGGAATATTGTGGTGCGGGGTCTGTTTCGGATATAATGAGACTTAGGAAAAAAACGTTGACTGAAGATGAAATAGCGACGATACTTTGTGATACTTTAAAAGGCCTTGAATATCTTCATTTGAGGAGAAAAATACATCGAGATATTAAGGCTGGCAATATTTTATTGAATACCGAAGGACATGCGAAGCTAGCAGATTTTGGAGTCGCCGGGCAATTACTGTGAGTGTGCGCTTGCAGCAGGTCCCAACCTGTCTTGATTTATGCTTTACTAACTTTCTGACAATAAAAAAAATTTTAGGATACAATGGCAAAAAGGAATACTGTGATTGGAACACCGTTTTGGATGGCTCCTGAAGTTATTCAAGAAATCGGGTACGATTGTGTCGCTGATATGTGGAGTTTAGGAATAACCGCTTTAGAAATGGCGGAAGGTAAACCGCCATATGGGGACATACATCCGATGCGTGCCATTTATGATACCGACAAAACCGCCACCTTCATTTCGTGAGCCAGATCGCTGGAGTCCTGAATTTATCGATTTTGTTTCTCGTTGTCTTGTTAAAAACCCAGAAGAGAGAGCGACAGCGTCAGAAATGCTTCAGCATGAGTTTATCGGTAATGTAAAACCGCTTAGCATACTCAGCGGTATGATTGCCGAAGCTAGAGAAATCAGAGAGAATCAAAATTCGAGACTAAATGCCGCCAACGCTCTTCACAAACAAGCGGCGACCGATTCGGACGACGAAGGCGCCAACAACAGCGGAACTTTAGTCCGCTACGATGACACCAACAGCGCCACCTTAGTTCCCGAACGTGATCTCGACGAAACATTAAAAAGCGATAAAACTTTAGTCAGGGGAAACAATTCTCTCGCAGAAAATCTAGGTACAATGGTCATCAACAGCGACACAGAAGATGAAAGCACCATGAAAAGTAAATCATTTTTACCTCTCAGAATAATAAACCCAACAATTTTCAGGGCACGACACAGGGCCTGGGAATCAGGGAAAAAATATCGCCTTCATTTTTAGATCATTTTGACAAAAAAGAAGCTGAAAGCATCATGGTTAGTTTTAATATCAATTCTCAGTTTTTAATCAATCAATTTTAGGCAAATGGAGGGCAGTAAACCAAAAAATAATATCCGATCCTCAAATAAACCATTTACCGCAGGTATTTAATTTATTTAAATAAAAAGCATGAGCATGGCATGATTTTGTATATTTTATTTTTTTCTGTACTTGATTAAGTAGTTGCATTGCTGTTTTAATGACAGGAGTTAGATGAAAGAGAGGCATCCGTAGTTATCCAGCAGAACCAGAGGGATGAACCATTTTACCCTTCGGATTCTCAACAGTTAAAAA
>JACGAQ010001420.1:0-60489 GCA_014119065.1 Orius insidiosus | reverse complement strand
CTAACTTCAGATTTATAATTATTAACTTCCTAGAAGTTATTGTGATACCCTCCACGTCGGGTTTTTGGGGAAGGGTCTTCCAGACCGGAGGTCACATGAATATTGATCTTTACCGATCTCAACTTTGTCTGTGGTTCCTGCCGTTACGCCGTCTGTAGCAATTTTTTCCATTATTTTAGACTTTTGAGGAAGCTCAACTCTAGTTGACTCTACAGAAACCATTAAAAGCGCAACTTTATTATTGCTTGTTAAATTTGTAAGTTGCCACAATTTGCAAATGGACAATGTTCTAATTTTTTACCCCTCATGAATTGTGAACAGATCGATCTACGATTAATATTTCAAAATGGAAATAAAAAATAAAAATAAAATAAATAAATACCAATGTCAATCCCTTTTTAGGAGCATTTTTATTGACATTAGGGCTTTACGTCCATTACCTTATTTTCAAGGTGTCGAGGACGGCGCGTGTTCTATGATATTTATATTTTACGAGACAAATAATCCCGGGCCCCCCAGAGAATCCGAACCCATGTAAGGCAAAATGGAAATAAGGGCACGTACATTTCGGCCTGAAGTCGTCTCGGCCTAATTGCAATTTGACCTAAAAATGGCGGACGGGCTATCTGCTTGGGGCATTCCATGTCTCCTCAGTAACCTAGCTTTCAATCTCGAAAATAACGAGCTTTATTTTTATTTTTAAATTTGGCATCAACTTATTTATTTACTCATAATGAAATAAATTGTGATGTGATGGGTAACTCGATTTTCTTTTAGGATTTTCCCATCTTTTCTTTTTGGATTGTTAGTTCTGGAATAATCCAATAGATGCCACTGCACGCTCCGTTCTTTGATATGATCAAGAAAGAGTGTATTGAATTTCGTTGCGAAAAGCTCTTCACACTTCAAAAGCTTGAGGAGGACAAAAAATTCATAGAAGTGGACAGTTCATTACCCCCACCTCCCGAGTACAAAATTTAGTTTACCTTTTTTTTAAATTTATTAATTTGATTAATTTTTTAACCAGACAATGATAAAACCTTTCGTTTCTACCTTTGGCTGTGCCGTATTAAGCATAAATAAAGCAAAAAAAACTTGATACTTGTCTTAATTTACTTATTTACCCATAACCCATAACTGATTTTTGTAAATTAAACTGCATTTAGCGAACCTTATCTCTTTCCTTTATGGCTCCTTACTTAAATAAAAAACGCCTCCCAGTTTTTTCCATTAATGTATTCCATCACCTCATAGCCCTCCGGAATATAACTTCCCAGATATCTTTCTCTGAGAGAACTCAGCGGGGCACATTCTACCAGGAAATGGAACATCGAAATTTCCTCCAACAGGCACAGGGGGCGCATTGTGTTTACCGTCCTGATTGGGCCAGCATGAGCAAATTTCCCCTTATTTCGTTAATAAAAGACCTTTACTGCCATGGGCATGAAAATGCTCTTCCCCTTCATCAAATAATTTTAAATTATCAAATCCGTTATAGATTCTACGTTATAGAAATTTTAATTGCCGCAAATTCCTCTAAGGTAGAGGTTAGTGTCGATTTTTCGACACCGTTCTTTATTGGTCCATGGGTTCCATCGTTGCCTAAAGGTTTAGAATATACATCGATGATCGGGGTACTGTTAATTATTATGTTGGTAATACTGTAAGTATTATGAGGCTATCGGTGCTTTGATCTGTGAAAAATTTCCTGTTTAAAACCTTTAAATTTTGGCGAAGAAGCGATGGTAAATTCTCTATTTTCAGACATGTTCAATGAGGTAGGGGTTATAATTTACAAAGAGGAGCTTCGGCTCCAACGGTCACTGATACACTCCAGTTTTCTCTACGTAAACTAGTTGGAACTAATTTTCCTGAAAATTATTTCGGAAAACCTTGTCGACCGTTGTTAATTGGTGTAACACGCGAAATGCCGTCGCCATTTAAGGTCGTTTCTATGGGGCGTTATAAGCTCTTCCAACCCTCGAAACTTTTATACGATTTTCTCAAGTCGTTTCACAATAAATTAACTTGCCTTATGAGTGGAATTAATTTGTTAATTACGTGAGGTGGAGTAACGTCGGCTGCATCGATCCACGCACACTAAAAACAAATTTTCTTTTTAAAGATTTTTTTTTATTTTGAAAAAGTTGTTTTTTTTCTGACTATGAAAAAAATTAATTAATTTAGAAAATACGATTTTTTTATGGGCTGATTAATTAAAATTTCTTTAGGGGAATCGTTTTATGGAAAATTTCAAAAGGGAGAGTTAAAATAAAAGGACACCGTAGTATTGCTTCTGTGTCGAGTGATTTATTGAAATTTAGGGTTAGAGCAGGGAATCTGAGAGGGTTGTGTTGGTAGAGGCAGGTTTTTTTTTCGATGGAGAGAGGGTTGTAGCGGGAGCCGCCGACGGCCGAGACCAGTCTGCTTGTATCCACCAACCCATTCGCCACCCCCAACTAAGTTCATTCCTTCAACGCACACATCACGTATCGTATTATTGCCAACGAAGTGAGTAAACTATTTTTTTCTTCTTTCCCCCCCTTTCTCTTTTTTAATTAATGCATAGGTTTAAGTATATTTTATTGCTATTAAAAATTAAAATCAAAATATAAAAGAGTGCTATTATCTTCTTAGTTTGGCACTTGGAAAATATGTCCAATATGAAAAAAACCCAGAACTGCTTTGCATAGATCATGGGATATCATGTTGGATTTTATGAGTCTCAAATTATGGACAAATAATTATGCCGATAATTACAAAAAAAATTTTTTTTCCTTGAAATATTTTAAAGGTTATTATAAAAGGGAAAAGAAAAGTTTTTCGAACGTTTTTCTTATAATATCGCCTTCAGACGATTTAGAAGATTTATAGAGCTCGGAAACCTCACTACTTACCCCATTTACTTTTATGGCTCAATGTTTAGGTGTAATAAATTAAAAAAGCAAGTCTTCAACCGATGTGCGGTTTCCTTCCCGACACCCCGGGGTCCTGGGGTTATTCCGGCGAAAAGGAGGGAGGCTGGGGTGGGCGCAATTCTTCACAGCTTCGGTCCCAGATTGGATATTTCGCCATAAAAAGTTTTGAATTATAGGCACTCATCTTTTTTTTCCCCTTCTTTCAGGTAACATAAAACTAATTTTCAAGCGAGTTTACGTATTAATCGGCTTCGGTTAAACTTGTTAACACGCTGTTTCCGTGAGTGGGGATCAATTCCGTGAAGTTTATCCTCTTGACCCTTACAGATTGAATATTATCAACTAATAATTTTCCATACATGATTTTTTTCTTTCAAACTTTCGTATTTTCGGAAAAAAACATTTTTGTTAATTTTAAATGAAGGGTTGGCGTTTCAACAAGTTTTGTTTTTGGTTGAAAAGGCTTAGAAAGAAAAGGGAGGAAATGAGAACCGGACCAGGGAAATTGAATCGGCTACATTTAACATACTTCCAAATAAATTTTTACTTAAAAAATACTCTTTTTATCTTCATTTCTTGTTACTCTCAGTGACCCTTTTTTCCCCCCTTCACATTTTATCTGTACCCTCTTATTTAAATTTCTAATTTAATATTTTGCATTTCGTAGAAATAAAATTGAATTTAAACAAATTAAATAAATCCATTTGTTCTCCCTCTTTTTTTTCTTCTTCGTCTCTCGACTGAATATTCTTTCTCTCTATAAGCGAGGAATGTTTTGGTAAAATTTTCCTCACTAGGCTGCGAAATCTCCCTCGCCCCTCAAACGATTCATCTCATTTTCCGAATAAGTTCTGCTCAATTTCATTCGTGACGAAATAAGGGCTTTTCCGGCTTTAACTTTTTATAAAAAATCATAAATCTCCACTTAAAATCATTACGTTATCTATCGTATTTGAGCTGTGGTTGACACCTTTCGATATTCTGACGGTGAAGTGAAATCTGACAGAACATGTCGATTTGTGTCAAAAGCGAATCATGTTGCTCAGCTTAAAATAGCTAATGATTTAATGTTTTAATTTAAATACGCTCTCAAGATTTATATTGCATATAATACGGCCGAGTGATTTTGCTGCTTTATCGTCAAATGATACCGTTTCAATGGGAAGTCCTTCTATTCAAAGCGTTTATGCCCGGTTTTGAACATAGATGAAGTTATTGGCCAATGAATTCCCCAACGTCGCTTGTTCGATGTATCGGAAACCGTCTCAAACCATGCCCTCTATTACGGATGGAATAATATTTGGCTTTTCATGTTGGGCTACACCAATATTTTTTTTTTTTTTTAATTAGCGATATTCTATTGAAATGTTTTGTTTGAAAATTTTCCACCTTTTTTTCTGCATATCGAAAGTGGAAAAAGTTTCCTAATTTTTTTTCTTTACCTTTCTACCTCGTTTAGTCTTAATATACGACCTCTTTATTTATTAGACGCTAGTTTTCCCACTTAGGAAGGCAAAGTGTGCTTGTATTAATCATACTCCCGAGTATGGAAATTTTTTCTTTTTAAAAAAGCGAGATTTACACCGACCTTGTTGAGTTAGAATAATAGAAAGTTCTGAATAGTGTTGAGCAAGTTTATGAGTGTAATTACCTATTGTAAGTTATAATTTATTTAATTTTTAAATTAATATAGTCAAATTAAAAATTAATAACTAAAAAGTTTTCTTTAATTGATTTAATTAAGTGGTCGAAAGGAGAAATAAAAATAGGTAAAGCTTCCTTTAGGTTATGAACACGAGATAAACGACTATGATGGCCTGCAATGGCTACCGGTCACAATATGGTCGACCGTGTAGTTCAACAGACAGGATTTAACATGTCATAGAGCAAATATACTTTTGAAAATTCTTTCCCTCTGTTTTTATTTATAATTAAGTTAAAAATATCGATGTTTCTTTTTCCCGAAGTAAAAACGCGTTCAAGGCACGTCCTGTCCTCTAGGCCTTCTATGAATTATTGGCTGTACTGTGAGAGTCGTGGAGGGCAGAAGCGTGCTCTGAAAACATTTATTGCGATGAAAATTTTTTAACATTAAATATATTTTACAGTATAAAATTGTTTAACTCTCTCAAAAGAAAGTTATTGTGGCACCCTCGTTAGGTGGTTTTCGGATAAGGGTCGTCTAGGGTCAATTAGATTTTTTTTTTTCTTCTCGGCCGATCGACAATATTTTCCTGAGTTTTTTCTGACATCATGGGTATTATCTTATTTTATTGTCTTCTAAAGTCTTTTATCTTGTTATTTATGTAGGAATAGATTATACTTTTAATCGTCCTCCTAAATTTATGTGTTATTTTTTTATGTATTTGAAAATTATTATTATTTTGAAGGTATAATTTTTGTTTGGGTAAAAAGTCCTCTAATTTCTGTTTGATTGGAGTTGGAGAGAATAGGGTAGGAGTTTTTGTCGGCTACGTCCTCCGTCCCTATGCTTAGTGGGCTTTAAATTAAAGTTTAGCGTGGACATTTTTTTGTCGCTGAAATCTTATTATTGTTTGAATGGGTTAGCTACTGACCTACATAAACGTTGAACTTGGTGTAATATCAACAGTGGAACCAACTAATTTTACATATAAGTCGGAGACATTAAATATTTCTGAGAAGTCACAGGCGAAAACGTGGTAAAGTTATTTATGTTGTTGTTAGCAAGCAGACGGCTCTTTTACCCGCGGGACGCGAAAGCAGCATAACAGATTACAGCGGGAAAAATAAAAATATTCTTGGTTTTTTTGGCTGTGAAAGCGTTTCGTGTAGTTTTATAGACAAAAAAGTGAAGTTAGAGGATCGAGGATCGTCAATTCTTTATAAAGAATAGTTCATTGGTTGTTTCAGTTTATAGCTACTTACATAGGATTATACAATGCGCATTGTATTAAATGAGACAGCAACATCAGTCATCAGGTTGTACACGTGTAAAAGGGGGGCATTAACAAATTGCTTGAGTATGCTTAAACCATCCGAGTGCTACGGGATTAGTGTTCCTCGAGGATCTATTGTAAATCCACGCAATGTTTCTCTATATTTACTGAAGGTTTCCGTTCTTTACTTTCTCCAACTTCACGGTTATTTCCGATTCGGGGTTTGGATAAAAGCGAAAATAGAATTTGTTTATTCAACAGCCGTGGACAAACCATCTAGAAATCAATTTCAATTCGGAGGGTGTTCTAGGTCCGAAACAAGACGTTGTCGTCTTGTTCTCTGATTTACTCCGACAACGTTTAAATCTAATAATTTGAGGCGGAAGGAAATTTACATTATTTCGTTCTGATGAATACTCATGAAATTATTGTTTTCGTATAGAATACGATAAAATTATTATTACATCGTAAAAAAAAGAAAAAAAAAATTAAAAGTAAAACAGCTTTCCTTTTTTGATGAAAAAGTACTAGTTTGAAGAGCTCCTTTCGAAAACTTCCTTAAAGAGAAGGAGCAATATAGGAGGAGGAAGTATTAAGGAGGGGGATGTATTAAGGAGATGGAAGTATTAAAAAGGGGGATGTATTAAGAAGGGGGAAGTATAAGAGATGAAGTTCAAGAACCAAGGACGGGAAAGTACAAAGGAGGGGAGTAATAATTTCAAGCATTTTTTTATTATTTTTTTTTTTTACGAAACATTATCAGTTAAAATTTTTCTGTTAAAATTCTAGTTAAAATTTTTTAAAATTTTATAATCAATAATGCTATATAAATCTAGTCACAAATTCAGCCCTGAGGATGAAATTAAACTTTTCGAAAGCTCGGCAATAATTTGTTATAAAATAATGACCACAACCCTGATATACCCAAAACTCAGAATATAATTTGGATGGTCGATAAAATTAGTCTCAAAATTATCAGTTATTATTCCATTTTATTTCTTTTTCAAAATTGTGTAAGATTTTTTTTTGTACTGAAAAATTTTCGTCCAAAGTTACTTTTTTAAATTTTTTCGTCAAAAAATTTTCGAATTTTTCTGTTTTTTTTTTCCGAAAAATTTTCTAAGTTTTTTTTTCGACTAATTTTTGAGTATCAAGGTAGAAGTAGTCGAAATAGATCTTTGCCGCAGGGATGTGCCTCTCGTAACGGGTGGAAGTATGAAATTTCTCCCTACTAAAAAAACAAAAAAAATTCGTAAAAAATATAAGGAGTATTGATGAAAATTTGGTGAAAATCGGACCGCGCAGTTTTTAAAATTTCAAAGGTACTCCACCATTTTTTCCAAATTCAAAAATCGCAGACGACAATTTCTTGTTCAACTATTCAGGAAGGTTATGTGAAAATTTGGTGAAAATCGTTCGGAAACGTGGCCGTAAAGTGTTCCAAAAAATGCTACGGCCGGACGGCACCACAGACAAAGTTGAGATCGGTAAAGATCAATATTCGATTTGAACCTCCGGGGTCTGGAAGACCCTTCCCCAAAAACCCGACGTGGAGGGTATCACAATAACTTCTTTTAGAAAGTTAAAAAAGAGGAGAATTTTAACATTTTGATACTTTTGATGGATGGTTTTTGGTGTCTTACAGACTTCCAAAGGTCAAAACCTTTGGTGTCATTTTTTTCCGGTCAGGCAAACATTTTCATGGGATTTTCTCCTGATCCTTTTACGTCGAAGGATCCCCCATTTTGATCAAAACCGAACAGTCTATTATGCATCTGTAAATCTATTTGATCCAAATATCAATTCATATTTCCTTTTCAATTTCCTCCTTTTTTCCCTATTCATCTCGGTGGTCAAACAATGTTTATTTGACGGATATGAGAATGTTTTTTTACGTTTGTACTTGTTTGAATTGTATTTCTATATTTATTTTTTAACCCAAAGAATTTTATTTAAAATTTAACATGTTTTAAGAAGCTGGAAGGAGAAGAGAGAGAAAAAGAAGCGTTTTTAACCAAAAAAAGCGTTTGGAGCAACTTTCTTTTGAGGAACTTAAAAAGAGGGCAATCATGATCAATTTTATCCTTAATTTATCACAATAGAAAATAATCTCGAAATAAGTAAAAGAATTTAGAAGTTTATTGGGAAAATAAAAGTTCTGAGAGATCGGAATAAAGAAAAAAAAATAGCTCGAAAACTTATATACAGTGAGAGAAAGTAAGGGTAAAGGAAGGGAAAAAAGAAGGTCTGTGGAGTATTGAATTGTAGATTAATAATGAAGAGAGTTTGAAAGGGAGTCTTAAAGAGTAACTCGTGAGAAGTGGTGAGGTGGGGAAAAATGATTTAAAAATGATTCCCACTACTGGGAGATACGAACTTTCAATGAGAACCGCCAGAGGATAATTTTTAATTTCTTTCTCCTTCCCTTCTCGAACCGAATTTCGCCGAGGGAAAATTTTATTAATTCGTTTTCGAATAAATTACACGCAAAAGTTCTTGTGCATAAATTTCAACTTATGAGGATCTTTTTAATTTTTTGTTTACTATTTAATCAATCGTTGAATCGGCGTTTTTATTCAAATAGTTTTGAGTAAAAGTTTTTCGAGTTATTTGCGGTCTTTTAACTTCCTTAGAGAAGTTATTGTGATACCCTCCACGTCGGGTTTTTGGGGAAGGGTCTTCCAGATCCCGGAGGGTCAAATCGAATATTGATCTTTACCGATCTCAACTTTATCTGTGGTTACGGCCAAAATTTTTTCCACCAAACCAGATTTTCACCAAATTTTTTTAGTCGGTGAACATGAAATTGTCGTCTGCGATTTTTGAATTTTGAAAAAATGGCGGAGATATGTCCGTTTGAAATTTAAAAAAATTCGCTGCGGACGAACCAATTACTCCTTATATTTTTTTACTAATTTTTGGTGTAAAAAAATTATCATTTTTTTATACATTAATTATCATTTTAGTAGGGAGAAATTTCATACTTCCATGTGTTACGAGAGGGACTTCTCTTGGGCAAAAATCCCATTATTTCTTTTAAAAAAACAAAAAAAAACTGCAAATTTAAAAAAGAAAACTTAGAACATTTTTCGGAAAAAAAATTTGGAAAATTAAAAAAAAGCCTCACTCCGTTATTCCCAACTTCCCCTCCCCAATACTTCCCCTCCTTATACTTCCCCTCCGTTATACTTTGCCTCCTTTATACTTCCCCTCCGTTACACTTTCCTCCTTTATACTTCCCCCACCGTTATTCCTCCTCACCCTTATACTTCTCCTCCGTTATACTTCCCCTCCGTTGTACTTCCCCTCTTTATTATACTTCCCCCTCCTATATTATTACTTCTCTTTAAGGAAGTTTTCGTTGGAAGTTCTTCAAACTAGTCCTTTTTTTTTTCGATCCAAAGGATTAGTGGCCGTTTTTTTCCGGTGTCCGCCGTTTGTAGGCTTAGTTCATTTGTTTCCTTCAACCTCTTATTTTTTACCTTCAGGTTAAAATAAATAGGCTTTAATGTGTATTCGAAATCCCTTTTTGAAGCGGTTTTTTGAACCTTTCAACTCAGCTTCTCCGAAATTACGGTGGTTAAGTCCCCAAAACTCAAGTCTTAATTAAGGGGAAAATTAAGGGACACTACGCCCCGGACACCTCCAGCCTTGAATCAAGCCTTCAGTCAAGCGTCTCTTTCAAAGTGATTTGAGTTCTAAAGGTACCTTCAACTTGGAAGATGGGGAATAGAACTGAAGCGGTCACTCATCCATGATACAATGACGGTCCTCTGCTTCAACTTCGGTATTCTAATGTACCGTCAATTTACAATATTATTCAATATACTTCAGTCTCCCGTCAAATATACAAAAGTACCGTAAATTTATGAGAGAAATTCAACTAAGTTGAATGAGAACAATTTGATTCCAATTAATTATGATTAGTTTTGCTTCGCTAATCTGGTTTAAAAGATGTCAAAGGCCAATTGGAAGTTTGATCATTACAGATTTGTAAAATTTCCTGTTAACATTTTTTTTTGGACGATTTATTTCTTAAAGAATTTACGTAGAAGGTTTTTTGATTCCTCCGTTTTGTTGGAAAAACTGTAACATTTATGTACTTATGATGTTTGCTTCCATTTTTATGTTCTGGTGAATTTCCCCCGAGAAGGTAAACAAATTAAACGACCGAAGAAAGTCCACTTGCCTTTTTTTTCCCCCACATAGACTATCCCTGTATTTTTTGGTACTAAGTAATTGTTTTTTATTTGTTTAAATCTTCAAAAAGTTTTTACCATTTTTCCTCAAACGGAGGCAGAAGAATAACCAGTCTTTGCGCCCAGAAGGGAGGGGTTAAGAACTTTGCAGCATAATTATCGTCGTTTCTTAATCTTTTTACCCAAAATACGAATAAAAAATAAAATAAACCAACTTTTAGTCTGGATATTAGTTTTGTTATTTTATTTTTTTTAGTAGGTAATTGAAATGTTATGTAATCAAAACCGGTGGCTAATTGTATAAAAATCTTTTGAGGAAGTTCTGAATTACTTATTTCATGATAATGTCGACATGAAATGACTTCAAAGTTTAAACTATGTACATTTTAATAATTTGTTATTTCAGTTTTGATATTACCATAAGACTATTTTTTATAGGATGAATATTAAAACTTTTGTTCAAGTCAGTAGATAATGAAAAAAGGCGTTTGGCGTGAAATATTAGCAGAAAACCAATTGTTTAATGGTTGAGGGGTGAGGAATCCTATTAGCCACTCACTAAATATGGGGTAATCCTGAGCTCGTTTTCCCTGGGCAGAAGTCAATTGAAAATCGGACAACGCTTTGCATGTTAAAGATCTGAAAATCGAAACCTTCCATATTGTACTGTACAAAAGCAGAGCAGCGGCCGGTTGCTCCCGTGATTTTCTCCTCATTTTCACCTTTTTAACTTTCTCTCAATGAGAATCTGTCGTTTGCAGAAGGTTTCTGGATTTCGCAAAATGATTTTTTAAAAACATTCTAGTTCCATCGAAATGACATTTTTGAGAACTATCCAGTTTCGACGGTTTCATGGCAGAGCTGGAATTTTTTTTCGGCGGCTTGGATTTTGGGATAAGACAATGATTTCTCTTGAGTCATTTTGGGAACATAAACTCGCAGGGAGCAGAGTTTGTTTAGAGGGAAGTGTTGGAGTGCTAGTCAAAACGGCACCCAGAGACAAAGCAGCTGGGGAGAAAGTACGTTTTAGAAAACCATCCTCTTTACTTTTGGGACAGACCACGTTTTCAGGAGCAGCGGCCTTCACCAACCTAATTTTAACACTGTTTCGATATGATGGGGGAAAAAAAATCTTTGGCTCAGACTTATGGAACATGTCACGTGGTCCTTTGACGTGCTTCGGGTTGAAAAGTTTTTCAATCTCTTCTGGCAGAAACTCCTCAATGAAAAAGCCCAAAGAATCCAAACTCAACGTGACTTTTGTAGATATGCGTTTGCTTAGAAAAAGGCAAACCGATGCAAAGGTTACACTCTTAAAAATTACGACCATTTTACCAATTAATTGGTAATAAATTAATAGTATTTCCGTGACATTCGAGTATGCTGGGACGCTGTAGAGCAGGAAAGTCGTTTCATTTTTCCCCTCACAATTTTTTAACTAACTCAAAGAGAAGTTATGTAACACCCGTTATGAAACGGTTTCCAGTACCCAGGAATGCTGATTTTTACGATCATTAGTTTGTCTGCTGGGCCGACAGTCCGTTGCATTTTTCTGGAACACTTAACATTTTCATCCGTATCTTCCTTTTACAATCTTCAAATCTCGAGAGCTTTTTTCGAAATTGGAGGTAATCTGTGTGGCTAATTTATCGCATTTCGACTGTTTTAAGGCCGAAATAATGGGTTTTTTGCCCAAGAGATAATTAATGTTTAAAAAAAATGATAATTTTCTCACACCGAAAATTCGTAAAAAATAAAAGGAGTGATTGGTGAAAATTTGGTGAAAATCGGATTAACGGTTCGGCCGCAGCGAATTTTTTAAAATTTCAAACAGACATATCTCCGCCATTTTTTCGAAATTCAAAATCGCCCTCGTTACATTCTTCTTCACCAGCTAAAGAAATTTTTGTGAAAATTTGGTGAAAATCGGTTGAAAATTGCAGCCGTAAAGTGTTCCGGAAAAAAATGCTACGGACGGCCGGCACCACAGACAAAGTTGAGATCGGGAAAGATTTGAATTCGATTTGACCCTCCGGGGTCTGGAAGACCCTTCCCCTGAAACCCGACGTGGAGGGTATCACAATAACTCCTTTAAGGAAGTTAAAAATACTACGTTGCCTAGGAAATCGCCGTCGGGCTCCAGACTAGTACTTTGCTTGGTACTTATTTGGTACTTAAAGTATTTTATTATTACTTTCAAGTAAAACCTTTGCAAATCTCTATCTCGTAAGTTTTTCCGCCTAACTACGGGTGAGTCATTAGGTGGGAAAACCTTTTGACTTCCCTGTGAAAAAGGTCAAGAGATTGCACAAACTAAGCGTCACCGTTAAACTCGCCAAAATTGAGTCAAGGTTAGTGAAATGTCTATTAAAAATTGATTTTATGGTTATTTGTTAAAACAATACCAATTTCTGAGGTAGTAGGTTTTTTTTTTCAATTCTATTTGATTGGTTTTTATGTATGAAGGTGGTAGGTACCTGTGGGATAGATTTTAATAGGGTTGGAGAAACGGAATAATTGGAACAAAATGAAACCTGGAGGCGTCAAACGGATATCGACGATTAAAGTGACATCATCGAGGTGCCCTTTAGTTATGTCACTCGTTCAATATTGATATTTTTTAACAAAGACATCAGTTTTTTTAGGCCCTCCATAAGTAAATGAACATAGTTTTCTCGCCAACTTTTCTTGAGGAAATTTCCCTTTCTGAAATTATTACTACTTGACTTACCTTGGCGAATAATAAGGAGTGTTTAGTTAAGGCTGAATTTATTTACTCATGGACGGCATAAAACATTCCCTCGCCGAGCTTACGGTTAGACCCTTGGTTGACTTGGCTAATTACACACGAAAGCAGTTGGAGTATAGAAAACCGAACAGTTTGAAATTGGTTTCTGATTCTTATCAAGAAAGTCATTTGTTTACACTGTGGGCCTTCATGTCTATCTGGCGTCGGTCCAAATATTCGGCTCCGTCTTTTTTTCTCTCTTCCCCCTTTTCGCATAGTCATACCTGTTCCCTTCCTTTCAGACGATATCACGTCGAAATTATAGTTCCGCATTTTCCAAATCGTCCATAAAATATCCTTATGAACTTGTTCTATCGATCAATCTCTTCTTTCAGCGTTTTATTCGATGTCAAAAAATTTGATTTTTTTAACTTTATAAATTGTAACGAACTTCACGTCAGAATGACATAACCTAATAAAATAATTGATTGATTTGACTTCTTTTCAAAGAACACGAATGGATCACGGTCGAATTTTTTTTCGGTGTATCCCTACCAGAAATCTAAAAACATTTCGGTTTTCTCTCTCTCTCGCACTCGTATCTTCTGTCTCACAAAAAGTTGCCACACTTGTCGTCCCCTTTCGCCTTAATGTCCTGGAAAGAACATTTTTGAGTTTCGAAAACATTTGATACCGGCGGCGAATTAAGAAAATGTCGCTTTTATAATTGTCTACGTTATCTCTAACAAAAGCCAACAGAGTAACATTTTTATTTATGAAATCCCTTTTAAGAGGAAAAAGACTCATCGTGAGCAAAACTGTCAACAGACCTGACGTCCACCCCTTTTCTATTGTCGTGGCCGTTCCTAAAGCTCTTTTTCTTTCCGCAGTCTATGTCTTGTTTTCAAAAGCGATTTGTCCCTCCTTCCTCTTCCGGAAACCCTTTTATTGCCCTTCCTTTCATAAATAGATTACATGTATCGCTTTGAAAAAAAAAATCCCTCATCCCAAAGCGAAGAATACCTCCTCTCGAAATTATTTCATTAATGGTATATAAGGGCTTATAAATTGTAATCAATTGAGTGAGGTAATAAATAGACGTTTTATTACTTATAGCATTATGTCGATATGGTACCCCTCGTTAAAAGCCTTCTTTATTTCTATCTCCGACCGCAAAACAAGATAATGTCCCTCGATAAAACGCTCGGATTTATTTGATATTCTCTACAGGTTTATTGGTTAATTTGCTCGTTTATTCGACACGATATTGCTCATAAGTCCTATGCTTCTTTTTTATTACTCCAGTTTTTCCTTTTGTCCAAACTCTTCAGTTCGAAAAAGACTTGTAGACATTCAAACTAATTTAAAAAGTCCCCCATCATGCTGAACTCAAAAATTGCGGACATTTTTAGCTAGGTTCTAGATTTTGGTGCGTTAGATAATCAAATATTCGATAAGGATACTTGACGCGCGGTTCTATCATTACAGTTCTGTGGTCATGCGATATTTAGCCCTTGAAATTTAATCACATGGGAAACGCTAATATCTTTTGTCAACTCCTTTAATACCTAAAAGGCTTCAAATTCCTTTCTCAGATGCTCTACAGTCTAATAAGGAGGATAACAATTTCGTCATTTTAGACGCAACGCGATATGTTAATTTTCTAGGATCTACCGTTAAAAACTTGAGACCTCCCCAAAGGAGCGGAAGAACAAATTTTTTTTTTCAAAATTGAGGTACAAACAGTGGCGGCTCGTCAGGGAGGCAAGTGAGGCCCGGCCTCACCTGGAGTTCGTAAGAAAAAAAATTTTTTTTAATCCCCAAAATTTTAATTTTCATTGATAGTTGTTTTAAAACATGGTTCCTAATTTTTTCCCTAAATAAAATAAGATTTTAAAAAAATAATAATAATTACATAATAATGCTTAAAGTTCATTAATAACAGAAACATTAATAACAACATTAATAACAGAACCTTCAAAAATATTCTCAGCCCGGCCTCTAGCGTAAAAAGTTGGTACCGCATCGTTCGGATTTCGAAATACATATGAAGCAAGGAGAGGCACGGGTGACCTTGGCCTATCTTGAAATAAAGGAGGGGTCCGGGGGTTACCAACTCTCGCGAGCGAAGGTTAGCCGGGATGAGAACGATCGAACCCACGCGAGCCGGCCCGGAATCGCCAGCCAAACCCTCCAAGTGAGGCACGATACAACTGTGCCTCACGCTAGGGGAATGGCAAAGGAGCTTGAGCAATCTTACCAACTACAAACTTGCTACCAAGAATATATTAAGTAAATTGGTAAATTTTTTTAATTTTAGAGTTTTTAATTTGTTTTTATGTCAAGAAAAAAAATATAGCATGGTCATTTATTAAAGTTAAAAATTCTAAGAAAATTGGGTGGCGCCAAAAAGCGTTCGGGTAACACTGTTATTCTGAACGGCGAGCGCGCCCTAGCCTTCTTCACGGCTACACCAACGTAACATCCGTTTAGCACTGTACCTTTGTTTTTTCTTTTCGAACTCCTTCGTAATTTGAAAACTAAAAGCATCCTTTTATTTTAAAAAATTTACAAAACATTGATTTCTTTTTTGTTTCGGTTGTGACTTGTGAATCAAAAAGAAACAGAGAATCAATTATCGGTGACTGGTAAGTCGACTTTTTTCTTTCCTGAGTTTTCAGTTTGTGTTTTTCAGGTTGGCCAGTCTATTGGCTAATGCGTCGATAAAAATAGGAAAAATTAGGACTTTATAGCTCCTTTAATTTCTAATTTTTGGGGTTAGTTTTTCTGCACGCATTTTATTGGATTACCTGGCATTTTGGGAACTTAACGGCAATCTTAAAGGCCTCCCTCTCCAAGATTTTTTTAGTCTTGGTTTTCACTCCTCCACACTCTCTTTAGTGAGCATGAAATCCAAATTGTAAACATGACACGTGTTGAGGTGACACGTGTGTGTAAACGTGGGAGTTGAGCTGCTCAAACCATGACAGAATGAGTGAAATGCAGCTGAACTCGGTGTGGGTAAAGATAAACTTCCACGGCCGATTCCAAGTAGATGATCTATAAAGGGATTTAGGGTGAATTTTGGGATACAGAAGAGTTTATGAAGGAAAAACCGTTAAACGGCTTCAATTTCATCGGAAATCCCCACGACGAGTGGATACGTGTCGACATAACGCGGTTCGCCATAATGCATTTGACCATAAAATAGAAGAAATCGCGAGTTACCGTTCACCATAAAAAATATGCAACCCAACATAAAGAAAATAGTCGAAAACGTTCACCATAATGCCATTGAAAATACATCTTACCATAAAGAAGAGATTTAACACTTGTCGTTTGGACATAAAATTGGGTCTAAAACGCGATTATGGCGAAACGACAAAAACCCTAAAACTTGACAGTTCACCATAATGCAATTACACATCCTCGCGAGAGGAAAAAAATTAACCCCCTTTTGTCATAAAACGAGCAGTTCCCATTGGCTGCCTGCTTGCTTTTCTAACTTTATGGTGGGATACTTTATGATGAATTGCATTATGGTGAACTGTCAAGTTTTAAGGGTTTTTGTCGTTTCGCCATAATAGCGTTTCAAACGGCGAAAGTAGGCTTACTCTTTCGCTGTCACTAGTTTTTGGTGAGATGTATTATGCCCAAACGACTGCAACAGTTTTATGGCGAAACAACAAGTTTAAAGAGAGGCTTTTATGGTGAGAAGCGTAATGGTGACTTGCACTTTTTTTATGTCGACTTGTATTTATTGAAAAAATCGTTTATGGCGAAAGGCTTTATGTTGATTAAACTCAAAATTTTTGAACTTTTGAGAGCTTGATGTTCAACTGCCGTTACGCATTATGGTGATCTAAAGACTTTTTATGTCGAAATGCAGATTTTTTGTGTGCAACTGCTTTAGGGTGAATGGCGTTATGTTGAACGGTGTTCTCCCCCCCCCACACGACTGCGCTGCGCAGCGCAGCAAAGAGCGACAGATTGACAAAATATCTTAAATTTAGAGGTACATTACTACAAAAGGAAGATTCTGTAAAAATTGGACGAAAATTGCGGTCGTGAAGTGTTGGAGAGTAATTCAATAACTCCTCATTAAAAGTTAAAAATGAGTCTAAACTTGCTATTTTAATTTACTCAATCTACTGTGACTTTTTAATTTTGGCTTTTAAGCTCATTTATAGTTAAATTATTCTGAGAAGGGAGAAAAAAAAATTGCGGGGTATCCACGTTAGAAAAATTAGATTCAACGAGAGCCTTTTATAAATAGCGGGGAACCTTAAGGAAGAAATAATTGGGGAAGTGAAAACGGTAATATCTCTTTTTATTATATTTCCTTTTGGGAAATGGGCTATTAAGCTTGTTCTCATCTCGGTTACGTTAAACGAGGAGACCCCCCTGAAACGTGTCCCTTACCTCCAAAACTGAGCTTTTACTGGAAGTTTCTTCCAAAGAAAATTAAAACTTAATTATTCCAGCTTAAATCTTTTAATTAGTTGGGACTATTCAGGCGCCTGGTTTTAGGCCTCCATCATGCCAAAACTTAAAAAATTAAAGAATTTCTTTCCAGATTCTGTAACCCTTATTATGTAATTCATTTTTTTAAATCTTGGTAATTTAAGAATAAAATATTGGCGCTTATAGGGCATGTACCTACGTAACGTATGCAGATCGATACAAATATAAATTACATCTCCTCTCTCTCCTCGCGCCTCCAGTACGTGTCTACATGAAATAACGATAAAAACTTTTTTTAGTGCATTGTGTTAGTTTTTTTCAGCACCATATTGTAATCTCAATTACCAAACATAAAATATAAAAGTCATTTTTTACTTAAAGGGCCTCCTCTCTTTTGTGTACCTAACATTTCAGACAGAATGGACGCCACACATTTTTTTCTTCTCCCCCTCCTCAAATTTATCTAACCAAAAGTTTGCCCTCAGTTCTCCATATAAATAAACGATAAGAAAAGAAAAGTTACAATAAAATTTAATGGGGAGGGGGAGAATAAAAGGGATGGAGAAAATGGAAAGGAAAGTAGAAACAATTTATTTCGTCTTCAACTAGTTAAACTAGGCATTATAAAAGAAAGTAAAGTTTTGAGGGCTTTGATAAATTTTATTAGAAGCATTATTATGAGGTACTACACTTACTACTCTTTCGCTTTGAGTCATTATTTAATTAAACTTTGTTGTTGCTCTTGGTAGAGAAATGGTAAATCGAGTTGGCCGACTTAGTGAAAGCCCTTCTGAATTATTTAGGGAACCATTAGATTACAAGAAAACGTTTTAAGAATAATTTAGAAATAAATTTTTTTTATAGCAATCCGTGAATATCATTCCGTCTGTACCTTTTTGTACCCCAGAAAACACAGGAATTAGAGAAAGAAAATAAACTCACCAGAAGGCGCTTTTTGAGCTAAAAAAAATCGAAACCTAATACTCAACGGTAAGAAAAATAATAAGATGCTAATGATTGAGCAGTCATTTTAGCACAACTTAAAAATTCTCCATTTCAGAACTGGATTTTAGATGATTTTCTGGTGGCCCCTATCAATAATTTTCCCTTAAAAAGGGTAACGCGGTCGTTAAAATTCAGCATAAAACATAAACGGGGATTTTCGTTTGTAATCTTTATTTTGTTACTTCACAAAATCCTGAATTAAAAGTTAGAGCAAGGATTACAATTTTTATCTCTTTTTTTTTCCTTATTCTCTCATTCTCTATAAAGATCAAATTCAACCACTTTGAGAGGGCCCAGGGCAGTTAATAATGAATGTGAGAGGCCTAGTGGAAAAATTCATCTACACTTTAAAAGCCACGGATATCCCTCTCCCCTTTGAGATTTTTTCATCTTGCATTTCTTTTCTAAAATCTCTTTTCAAAAGGATTCTTAAGACCTATCCTTTTTTTTTTATTTGTGATGAGGGTCCATCATAACAAACCCTTATAAAGTTGAATATTTTAAGAGAAAGATAAAGCCAAAAAGATTTTTTTCTTACTTTTATCATTTCCAACTTCCTCAACGAGAAAAATTTATCGGTTTTATTACAAAGAAAAAAAAAAAGCCCGGAGATGTTCATAAATGCCTAAAAAATTTCATTTATATTGTATGTTTCAACAATTCAAAAAACGCTGTATGGGCTCAAAAGCATCGGAATTGCGGATTTCTGTGGGCCAAATTGAAGACTAGTAAAATTTCAAATTATTAAGCACTTATTGTCCGATTGTCGACATAATGCGGTTTGCCATAATTCATTTGACCATAAAATAGCAGAAATGCGAGTTACCGTTGACCATAAAAATCTGCATCTCAACATAAAGAAAATAGTCGAAAACGTTCACCATAATGCATTTGAACATCGTACCATAAAGAAGAGATTTAACGCTTATCGCTTCGACATAAAATTTGTCGTTTCAACATAGCGCAGTTGAACATAATGGAAACTTTCATTTTGAAGAAAACTGTTTCTGTCGTTAGGGTATAATACACCTCAACATGAACTAGGGACAGCAAAAGAGCAAGCCTATTTTCGCCGTTTAAAACGCGAGGGGAAACGACAAATACCTTAAAACTCACCATAATTCAATTCGCGCATCCTCGCGAGAGGAAAAATAAACCCCCTTGTGTTATAAAACGAGCAGTTCCCATTGGCTGCCTGCTTGCTTTTCCTACTTTTGGTGGGATGCTTTATATTGAATTTCATTATGGTGAACTGTCAAGTTTTAAGGTTCTTGTCGTTTCGCCATATTCGCGTTTTAGACGGCGAAAGTAGGCTTGCTCTTTCGCTGTCCCTATTTATGGTGAGATGTGTTATGGCCAAACGAAAGAAGCAGTTTTAAGGCGAAACAACAAGTTTAAGAGAGGCTTTTATGGTAAGAAGCGTTATGGTGACTTGCATTTTTTTATGTCGACTTCCATTTATTGAAAAAGTCGTTTGTGGAGAAAGGCTTTATGTTGAAATGCAAATGCATTATGCTCAAAATTTTTGAACTTTTGAGAGCTTTTGTTCGATTGCATTATGCCCAAACGTATTATGGTGAACTACAGATTTTTATGTTCAAGTGATTTAGGGTGAAATGCATTATGTTGAACGGTGTTCTCCCGATCGGCTGTGAACTGCTTCTCAATTATTTTTTGGCATCTTCCTTTTTTGACCAAAAGAACAGCAATTTTACTGGATTTTCCTGCGGTATCCTCAACTATTGGGCCGAGAAAATTCTTTTATCAGTTTACCTCTTTATTTCGCCGAAAAATCATCATATTACATAATTTTCGGGCCTTTCCTCTGTTTTTTAACAAACAAAAACACTTTTCCCCTAAAATTTTGGGCGTTTTCCACTGATTTTCATTTTTTATTTTGAGTGCGAACTGAACACCTCTGTCTGACCAGCCCACCGTGGATTCGCACGGATATTTTTGGGAGGGAACTCCTCAACAAATCGTTTTCCCTTTTCAAATGAGAAGGTCAAGAGTCCAATATTGAAAGTGGTCCTTTCACGCTCGTGTACACAGTTTAATATCAGTTCACGCATTTAACGCTTTAATTCAAGTTTATAAGGCCAATTAAACTTGAAACTATGAATTTCAAAGCTTATTAAACTTAAGTCAATCAAAACAACTTTGTAGGTGTATTTAAATTAATAAAGTTGGAGAAAATTTTCATACAAGCTGTTTAATATCCGGTCTGAAACGTAACGCATTCGTGGGGCTTAGATTCTGAAATTATGTGAGTGATAATAAAGACGAAGGCCGGTGCGGAAAATTAACGGTAGAGCGTGTTTTAAGTAATATAGCACTGCTGTTAGCATATGAGCCTTGTTGATGGAGTATATTAATATATCTGGGGTTGCCGGGTGCAAAGCAACATTTCAACTCTAATGGAAAACGGTAAGCAAGTTGACCGAAACCCTTAATCAGTGGATCCTATCCCATGGACCCCTTAATTCTAAACTCGAGGGCTTTTAATAAGGCTAATACGTCCCTCATTAGTTTCTTTTTTTAAAACAGGCTTCAAAACGCATTCGTTCAACCAGCTTTGTTCTTTCTCTCTCAATAAAAACATCCTTAATTTTTTTTAATTTGTGTTACGATTCTTCGTTTAGTTCGAGAGTTTTGAGGCTTCCACTTAGAACCCTAAAAGTTACTCGTGATCTCAAATAATCATCTTTCCTTTTTATCTTCCTGGTTTTTTGTTAAAAAGTTTAAACTTTTCTTTGATGTTGTCCGGTGAAAGGGAAAAAAAACGCGCTTTAGGTTTCAGCAAATGTGTTTATTTAAAACAGTTAACAAACCTGTAAAGTTATATAATTGGTAGCGCCATAGTTTTTCAACACTTTTTTTTATAGCAGAAAAGAGTTTTTTTATTAAACTTTTCTTTTATTTATTTTATCTTTTTTTCCAGTTCTGTAAAAAGAAAATTCGGTATAAGCGGAATATTTCTAAAGGTGTTGCTTACCTGACGGACTCGCTGATAAGACCTTACAGATTGAGGTCGTAATCGTAAAAAATACCCCTCGAGTAAACGGTTTTATAGTGCTTGTTAACGCTTGTTTCAAGTTGCAGTTTTCATTTCTCCTAATATAAAAGAGATTAAGAAATGGAAAGTTTACTGTCATGATTATTGAAACAGTAAAAAATTATCAGAAAAGAAAACCTATCTGAAAGCTAACGAGGGAAAGAGGATGAAAAAAAACTGACAAAGTTTTATCAATCGTGTAGTAAGTGTCTAGTAAAAATAGTATAGGGTGTGAAAAAATAAGGAAACTGTCTAACTGAGGCCTTTTACGCCGAAACCGGTCATGGAATATCTTGTTTCTAAATACCTTGGGGACATACTAAAAAAAAAGTTAACTAAAAATTTACTACCACTATAGCTTTAAAAGTCCTGTTTTATTGATTTAAAAAAATAGACTTATCTTTTGAATTAAATTTAAAATTAGCTGGAACAGTGATTATTGTAGGGATTGAAAAATTACCCTTGATTTCCTCCTGGCCTGGGTTCAATTCCCACATTGGGTCGAATGTGACCATTAGGTTCCAAGCATGTTTTTATTTTTATTTTTTCAACTATTAGAGATCGGTAAAAAAAGTTAAATGTAAACCCTTGTTTTGGACGAAGAATTGATTGCCATTAACAAAGTTAGATTTTGGTGTACAGGGCGACACCAACTTCGTTATTTTAAATGTGAACCCCTATTTTTTATCCCAGATTCGTAATCTGCGCTTTTCAAGTTGATTTGACTATTCATAAGACCTCTTTGGACAACTTAAAAAAAGGCCAAATTTTTAGCGCTATTATGCTCTAAAATCCGTTAAAATTGACCTGAGACACCAAACTTTTTTTATTTCTCTTCTTTTTTTTTCCAACAATTCCAACTATTTAAAATTCAAGCACCTTCACGTTCTGCATCACTAATTATCGACTCTAACATTCACACATTGCATACAAACTTTCTCAAAGATCACCTCATCGTGGGAAAAGAATCAGTAGATTGTAATTTCTTAGTTTCAAAAAGTAATATCTTACTTTGTACAAGTATTTATCCAATTATAATGTTGTTTTGAAAGACTGCTTTAAAAAGTTCTTTTTCCTTAGAAGATTCTTTTTATTTAGGTCTGTTTCCCTGTCGCAATTATATGAACGTGACGCCAGTATAAAATAAGGAAGTTAAAAATTCAACACCGTTATTGATACAATAAAGTAATCTTTTTTTAATGAGTCAAAACGTAGCTCTTTGAACGGTTGACTTTCAAAGATCAGAAGAAAATCACGGGGGCAGTAAATGGGCTTTCCACTTTCGTTTGAATAAGGTGGAAGGGGCACTTTGATTGATGACAGACCCTCCCTAAATCAACCTTTCGTAAATGTGTCCCCCGCCCTCGGTTTTGAAAATCTCGAAAACCACCTGAGCGACTTCAATGGTTAAAAGAGTAAATGCGATTTTAATCTTCACTGCATTGTGAAAGGCTGAAAAAACATCAATTTATTCTATTTATTTATTTTTCCTGGTTCTGTGTGTTCATTAATCGGATTAATTTATAAAGTTAATATCTAAACTAGGGAGAGAAACGGAAAACAATTAAACTTTTCACATTTCTGATGAAAAGCAATTAGTTAAATTCGTTCAATTTTTCAGTAGAATATAAAATTGGTAATCGGACACTTCGCACTGAACGAGATAGACCGGAGATATGTATACAGGGTGTCCATACAGCATGCAGGGTGTGTATGCAAAGATGCTTGAATTTGTGATAATTAGAATCTTTGGACAAAAATAAGTGGAATTAAAAAAAAATGGTCTCTTAAGTCGATTTTAACGGATTTTAGCGCTAAAAACGCTAAAATTTGACATTTTTTAAAGTTGTCAAAAATGGTCATATGAATCGACTTGAAATTTTGGGTAGATTACGAATCTGAAATAAAAAAAATAGGGGTTCTCATTTGAAATAACGAGGTTAGATACTGTTGGGGGCACCAAACGCATTTTAAACTACACCATAAAATTCTTTGATTTAAATTAAGAAGGGTTTACATTTAACTTTGTTTCATAAAACCACTTTTTAACTAGAAGTATGCCATGTGTTTCCGGACACCCTGTATACTTCAATTTATTCGTGCTACTTGTACGAAACGTCAGCCCCATGTGTCCGAAAAGAAATCCTTCGAAAAGTACCCCGATCTAATATTCTCGCTCAACTTTTTAAAAATTTTTCAGGGATTTTCATTTTATTGCTTTCATTAAATTTTTTTAAAAGAATTAAATGCACTTGAATGTATGAACGTGGCTTTGGACTTTTTTAAAAATGCTTTTATTTAAATGCGACGCTGCGTTATTAATATCTAAACGTTGGTTTTCCCTTCTCGTATCCGGTTATAAATTCAGAGGATAAATGAAAAAAAGAAAGAAAAAAAGGGAGCTTACCTTGCCCCGAGTGGTTTTCTCACTCTGATGAAGAGATGGAGTCGAAATTGGATTGGGATCAATTGATGGAAGCCAAGAAAAAGAAACCCTGTGAATTGGCCATTCCGACTCCGAGTCTTGTAGCGAATCGGATTTGGAATAAAAATTGACGAGAAAACAAAACTGATTTGTTTCACACTTATATTTTTAACCATTTTATAAAAACCACCTTCGAAAATTTTTAAGCAATCATATTATTTTTAATTTCTTATTTTTTTCTTGGCGTTTTTTATAACACTCTTTCAATCATTAGAAATCAATCACCTTTCAGATAAGAGGATTTGAGTTCCTAGCTCAGATTGTAGAACCGCATGTTTTCCTTTTCCACGACGAAATGAGTCCATGGAGTCCTCGTCACCTGGGGCTTTGAAGAATCTCCTTTTCATTAATTCCTTCCTATCAGACTATCGCGAAGATTAATTTTTTTAAAATTAGTTTCTCGTCAAACATTTAAAATAAAATTATAAATATCGAGCAGAACATAAAAAAAAGTACTTGCTTGAAGAGCTTCTAACGAAAACTTCCTTAAAGAGAAGTAAAAATATAGGAGGCGGAAGTATGAGGGAGGGGAAGTATAACAGAGGAAGAAGTTTTTTTTTTTCGAAAAATGTGTCAACTTTTTTTTTTGAAAAATTTTCCACTTTTGTTTTGAAAATTTTTCCGAGTTTTCTTTTTTCCGAAAAATTTTTTAAGTCTTTTTTTTCGAAATTTTTTGAAGTATCAAGGTAGAAATAATGGGATTTTTGCCCAAGAGTGGTCCCTCACGGAAGGCCTGGAAGTAAGAAATTTCTCCCTACAGTGAATTTTTTAAAATTTCAAACAGACATATCTCCGCCATTTTTTCGAAATTCAAACATCGCCCTCGTTAGTTTCTTCTTCACCGACTAAAGAAAATTGTGTGAAAATCTGGTGAAAAACGGTGAAGGCCGGATGGCCGGCCGGAGCGACAGACAAAGTTGAGATCGGTAAAGATCAATATTCGATTTGACCCTCCGGGGTCTGGAAGACCCTTCCCCAAAAACGCGACGTGGAGGGTATCACAATAACTTCTTTAAGGAAGTTAAAATATATAAGGTAGAGTAAAAATGACCGAAAAATTAAATTCGACGATATTTTATACGTTCATATTTTACGGAAAGAACTTAATTGAATGGCTACTTATTTTGTGAAAGTTAAATTTTCCCTTTGTAAATTTTTTTTTTCATCTCGAAGAGACAAAAGCTTTCAAGGAAAAAAAATCGGTAACCGATTTTCAGAGGGAAGATCATTATAGCACATTTAAAATTGTGTTAATAAACCTTAATTGAAGTCACTTTGAGAACCGGAGAGTCGCCCTCCCTTCACGAAAAGAAGAGAAGAAAAAAACCCCCCTTTTTCTCACACCGGGAGTCAAATTTAAGAGTACTAAAAAGATAAAAGGAGTAGGAAAAAAATTAGAAATTAGTCAAATAAGTGGGCGTTGAGCTTCAATCTCGATGGGAGAAGAAGTCTTGAAGATGCTCACTTAAGATAAAATGATCATGAAGTCCCACACGCAACTTTTAACTTGCTCAAGTGAAACTTCGTGGCAAACGGAAAACTTCTTTGGTGGGAAGATTGGTCAGCTGCGCTCAATTTTACTAAAAATGCGCAATCAAGTGGTTGCGTTATCTGTCCCTTTCCCAAAAGCCCGACAGTTGATGAAAAACAATGAAGGTTTGAATGAATCGGGATTCATTATCTGAACTTTTTGAGCCTTCGGAAGACATTGTGGGCCCCTCGGGCAGCTTATCCGAGTGTGTCCAACTGTGTTCTAGTGCTAGTCACTCACAAACAATACAAAACCGAAATGTGGTCTACGTTTGTGCTTTATTGCATATGAAGTTCACAGATCGAACTCACCCTCCGTCACGTCCTCAAATATTTACTTAGTTAACCTGGGATAAACTTCGCAGAATGGCAAGCATAATGGCGCGGTGGCTTTTAAATAAAATTTGATACGCCGAATTCTGAAACTGATGAATTCAACATGATTTCATTAAACTTTTCCAGAAACTTTTATTTTTTCAATTGTAGTTCAGTGGATTAAATCCTTCAGTTCCTGAGACTGACACTGATGAAAACGTCATAAATGGTTTCCAACTGCCTTTATAAGTGTTGGTTTCAACTGGCTGGAGTGCCCACTCATTTACTAACAGGAGTTTCGATCAACCTGTTTGAATTCTTCAGTGAAAAATCATTCATTCATTGTTTTGTTTTTATACGTAAAACAAATAATTTTCAACCGAAAACAGTTAAAGTAATGAAATATTTTGCATGTGATTGATCCAAACAAAACAATTTTAGCATGTTTCAGTCATCATGTAAATATTCAATTTGATTGTTTATTGCGAATTTTGTCCTTTTTTTAAGGTATCTTCAGGCTCTTATTTGACCTCTCTCCAAGTAGAGATCACTTTAAATTTTTCATTTTTGAAACAGCATAGCCTAAAAGATTGATGGAAAAATATAATAAATCAAGCTATTTACATAATTGAAAATCCGAAAATAAACTTTTAAAAATTTATCATTCTGTAGGATGTTCACTCTAAAAGCTTTTCGTTAGATAATGTCTAAAATTATCTATGCGGTTGAATTGACGTAGGTAGAATTTAAAATATTTGAAAACAATCAAATTGTGCACTATCGAATTAGCACAGCAATAAAAAATAACGCGAAAGTATAGTATAGTTTTTTAAAATATATTTTATTTAGTTAAAAAGGATGTGTGAGGTTGTCTCGGTGGTCGTATTGAGACATAAGGCCACGAGTTTTACCCCAAGAGACTCGTGTTCGATCGCAATATGCTTCCTAAGTGGTTTTCTTCAGCATAAAGTATCAATCTCTATCAAAGTAGGAAAGAAATAAAGTGAAAAATATAAAGAATTGATCGGAATACTTCAAAGCACTCTGTAATCATAGATCGAGTACATACTTGAAACAAATTATGCACATAGCAAATACAATGAGCCTCTATTATGTATTTTCAGGTGAAATGGAACATCAGTTCATTATACAATATCATCTAACTGTAGGTCGTTTGCAATGCTCTGGTTGTTGATTTATTCCATTCGGATTGCAGGTTCTTTAAAGCATCGCTCCATATTGTCACTAGCTTGATGATTATTTTATTATAACATAAATAAAAAAGAAGCTCTCTTTCTTTTTATGGGATGATGTAAAGTAGGCAACTTTTTAAGAGAGATGGGGGGGGGGGGAGCCAAAAATTCGAAATCCAAATTTTGAGGCCAAAAAGAACGAAGAAATATTCAGAATTGGGTAAAATTTAGAGGGTTTCTTGTCCAAAAAAAGGAGAAAAGCGCTCACGAATGTGGTAAACGACCAAAATACTTGGGGCGCCTCCTACTTCAGCGTTTGGGGCGTTATATAGGTAATGAGAAGTCATTTTCAATTATCAACTTATCCTTAAAGAAGTTATTGTGATATCCTCCTCGTCGGGTTTTTGGGGAAGGGTCTTCCACACCCCGGAAGGTCAAATCGAGTATCTTTACCGATCTTAACTTTGTCTGTGGTTCCGGCCGGCCGTCCGTAGTATTTTTTTCCGGAACACTTTACGGCCAGAATTTTTTTGTTTAGTCGGTGAGCAAGAATGTATCGAGGGCGATTTTTGAATTTCGAAAAAATGGAGGAGATATGTCTGTTTGAAATTTTAAAAACTACCGTTGGTCCGATTTTCATCAGATTTTCACCAAAGACTCCTTATATTTTTCCGAATTTTCGAAGTAAAATTTTGTCATTTTTTAATTATCATTTTATTTAGTAGGGAGAAATATCATACTTCCACCCGTTACGAGAGGCACATCCCTAGGGCAAAGAGCGCACAATTTCTGCCTTAATACAAAAAATTGATTGAAAAAAAAAAACTTCCCCCTTCGTTATACTTTCCTCTCCTTCGTACTTCCCCCTCCGTTATACTTCCCTCTCCTTTGTACTTCCCCCTCCGTTATACTTCCCGCTCCTATATTGTTTCTTCTCTTTAAGGAAGTTTCCGTCGGGGGCAGCTCCAGACAAGGACTTTTAATTTTTAAAGATGAGATTTTTTTCATGTTGCTAAATTTTAACTTCCTCAAAAAGAGGTTATTGTGACACCCTCCATTTGACTGTTTCTGAATCACGGTATTCGACATCCCGCAGATGAACACTTATTTTTACCGAAGTTGTTTGCGGTGCGTACGTCCGTCGAATTGTTCCGGAACACTTCACGGCCGCGATTTTCAATCGATTTTCACATAATCCTCTCTTTTTTATTAACTTGAAAACGAGACCTTTTTTGTTTTAAGTTCGCAAAAATGGCGGAGGTCTGTCTGTTTAAGTTTTGTCTCACGCGCTTCTGTTCAAGCGGTTTTCACCAAATACTCCTTATGTTAAATAGATGTCATTCAATTTTTTTACCCGAAAAATATAGTATGGAGAAATTTTGGGTGTCGGGGCGTTCCGGATGGCCAGGTTAGGCGAAGGATTTCATTTTTTCAATCTTGATACTAAAAAAAATGTTTTCGATATTGGGGATGAAAAATTAGTACGTTTCCCTACTTTGAGGGAGTTCTTGTCGGGTCCAGCTCCAGGCTTCTACTTTTATTAACCGTCCTGTTTATTTAAGAAATTGGCCTGAAGGCTTAATGAGTTAGTAAAGTACTTGTTGGGGCGAAAAAAAAAAACTTCTTTAGAACCAATTTAATTTAAAAATTTTTTTTCTTTTGGTTCTTTTTATATTATTTGTTTACCAAAAATTCCAATTTAAGTATTTACGAATAAAACAAGATATCAAATTATATTAAAAAGAGTAGAAAAAAAAAGAGACCGCTATTCTTTAAATACTTTTTCGTTCTCTTCTTAATAATGGAATCCCCTGAAGTTATGCGTATTAAATATTACTTTGAATGTGCAAAAATAAAAGGGGTTGTGGTTGGAAATTTTCTTTCATATTTTCCCCTCTTTTCAAGTTTCATTGTGTTCCTGAAGTATTTGTTCATTTCATTGTTGCTCTCTCTCTTTTTCTCGTTTTGTTATAGTTTTCTCCTTTTCGGGCACTGGAGAAAATGACAGGTCAACGTAGAAGGGCAATTGTTCTTTTTCACGGCTCCAAACATATTGTAGATAAAAGTCCCTGAATGAGTCTCTCCATCTAACTTGAGGAATCCATTTTTTCTTTTTCCACCGGCCAGATTTTCGAGGAGTCTTATTATTTTTTTTTTTCTCTTTTCAGTAGGTACTTGCCCCACGTCCTACCAAATTTATTGCCGAGAGCAAAACTTTCGGATAACTCTGAAACTCGATATCGGCTTAGTTTCAGTATCCTCACTTCCACTACATATGGGATTATAAGAACAAATAGACATACTTCATAATTTAAATTATTTTTAAATTTTATTTCGTTTTTTTTTTCAGATTCGTTTTTGTTTTTGAGGATACGACCCTTCCTAAATGGTAAGAGTTCATTTTAAAGTTTTCTCGTAGAATTAACTTAGCTCATGTTAGTATTTTATTCTTAGAATTTCTCATTTAATTCATTGAATTAGAAGATTAGAAGAAATGGACCAAGTATTATGCTAAACGAGAAATTTATTATTACTCGGCTGAAAAGAAAAGTTGAATTATTTCAAGACATCCGGCTTAACATCAGTGTTTCTCGCTCCGCTGTTTTACTAATGCGACCCGATAACATCCAAGTAATTTACAGATTACACAAATGAAAGGGCTGACTTCCCTCTCGAACACGGCGAGATAAATTCTGTCTAAAAAGGACAGACGCTCATTACCCTATCCAATTAATCTCATTAATTTTATGGGACACTGATTGGGCCACTGTGCCGGAGGCTAATCCACAAATCCTCACTTGGGACAATACCCGATGAAAAGTTTAATGAAACTTGAATTTCGAATTTATTCATTTTTTTATGCATGAATATGCAAAAATGGAAATAAAAAAATTTCCAAAGATACAGGAGACTATCGATTGAGTCCAAATCCGACTTTTATAATCATTTAATGGACGGTTTCCCTTGTGATTAGGCTGCATTCCGACGGGAGACCTTTGCGGGATTTTTCAGTTTTAATTATTTTACCTTTTATTTTAATTTTTATTGCGTCTGTAATCCGCAAAAAGATAATTGTACTATCAAACAAGTAACCTATAATGGAGGAAGAAATGACTGTGATAACGGGTATCTCACGACGTGTTTCGGCTTAAAAAGCCTCGTCAGGTGAGCTGTTCCCTCCATCGCAATCATTTCTATCTTTTCACTGTGCCATCTCCAAGAAATTTAGTGATACGGCGCGGCGGTAAGCCGGAAACAACTCGTCTCCTTGAAACTAACCGCTGCCACTGTTCCCCAAAAGGTAGAGCCACTCACCACCTAATTATTCAAATTTTATGACAGGTTTGCTGTCAAGGCAATGCTCTACATTTTAATTTTTAATGCGCAAAAAGATGATTTTACTATCAATCAACTAACGTGGAGGAAGGTTTCCCGCTGTATACACTAAATCTCTTGAAGACAGTGAAAAGATAGAAATGATAGTGATAGAGGGAATAACTCCCCTGAAGAGGCTTTTTAAGCCGAAACGCGTCGTGAGATACCCGTTATCAGAGTCATTTCTTCCTCCATTATTGGCTACTTGTTTGCTAGTAAAATTATTTTACCTAAAAAATACACCTGCGGTAACTCGATTCGGCAGTCATAACTTACTTTTCGCTCAAAAAAACATTAAAACTGTTAATTGATTTTTAGATGACAAACGGTAAATTTTTTACGGAGCCTCGGCGGATATGCGCCAGTATAATATTACCGGGTTGACAATACAGAACATCTGTCATCCCCAGATGCGAACGAGAAATCAAACCTTGTCCTCCAAGACCATTTGACAGAAGAAATTCAATTGATTTCTACCCATCCTGCCGCTTCCTTTCGTTTTAGAAGTCTAACGTGAATGAAAGTCGTTTCAATTTCTCTCTTAGACTATTGATTAATTTTTTCCCCTCTACACCGCTCTGATTTTTAATAAAAGCAATCGCTTTAAAAAATATGCGTTTGGGCAGTTGCAAGACTTCCTTCATCTCGCCGTTTAAAATGGAGGGGGAAGAAAAAAACGGTTCAAAGGCTTACAACCCCCCAAAAACTTAATTTCGACGCTCCCTGATTCAAGCACAACTAAGTAATCTTTTGGCGAAGCTAAAAAAACTTCTGAATGACCCTTTTAGTTTTTATTACAGAATATCAGCCACTTAGTTGGTAAAATCATCATTTGCCTAATTATTATCCCTCGAAAATGGATTCGGAAGATGTCAGTTTGGAAAAGAGGGGAAAGTTTAAGGGAGGGGAAGTATTAGGGTGGGGAAGTATAAGGAGGGGGAAGTATATGGGAGTGAGAAGTATAAAGGAGAAGAAGTATGAGGGAGGGGGAAGTATAATGGAGGGGGATTTTTTTTTAATTTGATGTTTTTTTTTTCCCGATAAATTTTTTAAGTATCAACGTAGAAATAATGGAATTTTTGCCCAAGGGAGGTCCCTCTCGTAACGGGTGCCCGTATGAAATTTCTTTCTAAAATGATAATTAATGTAAACAATAGATCTTAAAAAATATAATCAGTAATTGGTGAAAATCGGACTAAAGGTTCGGCCCGCATCAAATTTTTTATAATTTCAAACAGACGTATCTCCGCCATTTTTTCAAAATTCAAATTCGCCCTCGTTACATTCTAGTTCACCGGCTAAAGAAATTTGTGTGATAATTTGGTGAAAATCGGTTGAAAACTGTGGCCGTAAAGTGTTCTGGAAAAAAATGCTACGGACGGCCGGCCGGAACTACAGACAAAGTTGAGATCGGTAAAGACATTCGAGTTGACCTTCCGGGGTCTGGAAGAGCCTTCCCCAAATCCCGACGTGGAGGCCAATAACTTCTTTACGGAAGTTAAAAACGAATTGAAATGCCTGAAAAACAAATACAATACTATCCGTGTTTTGAAAATTTAATTTCCGGTCACTTTTATTATGAACGATTTTTACTTAGATAGAGAGTAGGAGTTATGTGTAAGGAGGGAGAAAAAGGGGCAACTCGGTCATTTTACAAGGTTTCAGCGGAAGGAGCGAAAGGCTAACAATATCCCTGAAGTAGTTCCGAGGTCTGTCACACTCTTCACATCTATTGACTTTTTTGTATCTTTAAATAAGTTGCTCTCTACTCGGATCTCTTTATGCCAATTTCTCTGTGTGTTTCACTGGTTTAATCCTCCAATTATGGAAATACCTTACGGAGTGCGGGTTTCATCTTAGTGGCTCGAGATATGACGATGATATTAATTAAAAATTTCAAATAAATGTTGTTCATAAAGTTGTGGCACTTGTGACAATTTTAGAGAATTCTAGTTGGGAAAAAAAGCCGAGTTTCCTCGTCAACGTAATTGAGTTAGAAAAGTGATTGGTTTTATTGAAGCAAAATGACTTAATAACTGCAAATTTTTTAGTCAGATTCAGCACTTCATAAATTAATTTGATAAAATTCGATTAAACCGTTTTAATTATAGAGGATTTAAACTGCATAGTGGAGAGAGAGGATCGGGGGGTTGAGAAATAATCAGAGTGGGTGTTAGCGAAAGTTTAGATGCATCCGACGAGTTTGAATTGTTGGAAGGACTTACTCATTTCATTAGCGCACCGCATAGTCTAGGAAGTTCGGGGGCTGCCTGTCCATGTGCACCCTTCTAAACGCTGTATTTAACAGGCCACGTTAGGTTGCCTGCTTTTCCCTGATTCCTCCCCGCAGATAGCGAAAACAACTTGGGAACCCGCGGTCGGAGGGATGAAATCCTCGAGTACCGAATCGCATTAAGAAAATCTACGTGTTTAGTATGCGAAACGAGGACAAAGTGTGTCTCCTCAGTGAAGAGGAAATCCTTGACGCCCTTTTGAATTTATACTTTTTCAATATCTCCTCTGAATTCAGATTTTTTTTTTTTTTTTTTTTTGTTAATAATATTAAAGCTTTAAAAAAGTGCCAACTTGACATTTTCAAAATAAATGAGCACTAAACTCCAAAAATATTATCATGATTATATTCTCAGATACCTTAAATCATGGTGTAAAAACAGATGGCACACGTCTGGGATCTATAATGTAGTTATTTTTCAATTTTTCAAAAAAAAAAAAAAAAAAAAAATTTTTTCGGAAACTTTTTCAAAAAAAACAAAAAAACTCGGAAAAAAGTAAATTTTTCGAAAAAAAAACCACCTTAAAAAAAAAATACAACGTCTCCCTTAAACTTCCCCCTCCTTTATACTTTCCCTCCCTTATACATCCCCCTACGTTATACTTTCGTGCTCATATACTTCCCCCTCTGTTATGCTTCCCCTTCTGTTATACTTTCCCTCATTTATACTTCCCCCTCCAATGTACTTCCCTCACCGTTGTACCCTCCGTTATACTTCCCCCTCCTATATTATTACTTCTCTTTAAGGTAGTTTTCGTTGGAAGCTCTTAAACCAGTACTTTTTAATTCCACTTCTTTTATCCGAAGTTTCCAACTATTACAAATTCAAGCATCTCCGCATTCGGCATCACGAGATGTCGTCGATATCGTCCATTTTACAAGTTATAACCCAAATTTCTTACTTCAGAAATTAAAAGCGATTTTTTTAACGGAATTTTTCTTTTTGATAAACAGCTACAAAAGACGCTGTAGCTCTTTCAAAATGTATGGTTTTTGCGTAGATTACGAATCTAAAATAAAAAATAGGGGTTCTCAATTGAAATAACGAAGTTAGGTTCTGTTGGGGGCACCCTGTATATCCAAACGCATTTTACTCTACATCATCAAATTCTTTGATTTAAATTGAGGAAGTTTAAAAACTTTGTTTTCATAAAACCACTTTAAAACGCTCTCCCAGACGTGTGCCATGTGTTTCCGTACACCCCGTATAGTTCCCTTAACTAAAAGGCTGAGAAGCGAGCCAATGAACCTACATAAATATTATTCGGATGGAAATATACTCTTTAGTTAAAAACCCTTGGGGAAAAAAAATGTACGCTTTATTCATGAGATTGTAGCTTACAAATTACTGTAGAGATAGTTTTATTTTGGAACAAAAACAAAAGTTCATCGTTGAATTTTAGTTTTGAGGGTAACGGATGCTCCAATCCCCGGGGTCGGGATCAGAGAATAATCCGATTGATTTGGCAGGTTTTCCAATCAGGGGTATTTTTAGTTTTAAATTGACTCTACAGTCAAATATTTTCATCCGGTGGTTTTTCACGTTTTGTGGCTCTCGAGATCCAATTGAAAATCCAACATCAAGTGCCTGGTGAGTTTGCGCTAATTAAACCTCTTTATTGTGGAATCCCACTCGAGCTTTGGCCGGTGCCTACATAGAGTGCAATTTTCATCCTATGCAATAGGAATTTATTTTTATGTACACATACTTTTAATTCTTTTTAATTTTGTGTGTGGAAAGTAAAGTCGAAGTACCTTTTTATTATTTATCCGTTATAATACGAATATTTTGCGTGATTCATTTATTTTGTTGTTCGGGGAAAAAATTTCAAATACATCTATTTTATACAGAACTTTTTTTTTACTAGGGTTTTTTTTTTTAACTGCGAGGTTATATATCACCCTCAGTGGTGTCTGTGGAGTTTTTCCACCGGAAAAATCCGTCTAGGTTCATTGAGTTCTATTATAATACATAAAATGCATTTGAAAAATTTGTTCATTTACATACCTTGATTTTAATCGGGATAAAATAAAGTACTCGTTTGAAGAGCTTTCAACGAAAACTTCTTCAGAGAAGGGACAATACAAGAGGGGCAAGTATTGCGGAGGGGAAGTATAACGGAGTTTGGGGGGGGGAGTATAAAGGAGGGAAAGTTCAAGCACGGGAAGTACAAAGGAGGGGGAATAATAATTTCAAGCATTTAGACAAATTTTCAATTTATTTTTGTACGGAAAATGTTCATGTTTTTTTTGTAAATTTTTTCTTCAAACAATTTTCTATGTTTTTTAAATTTTTTTTTTGAAGAAATTGCAGTTGTCTTTTTTCTGTTTTTCGAAAAAATTTTCCCTATTTTTTTTTTTTAAATTGGCAGTTTTCTTTCTCTCTCTCTCTCCCCCTTCTTTTTCAAGTTTTTTTTTTTTATAACGAAAAATTATAAAGAAATATCTAAAAAACTGTTTTTAAAAAAAGAAAATTTTTAACATGAAGTTAAAAATTAACCACGATTAAAATCTGGTAAAATCTAACTGTTCACAAACGAAATTAGATTATTTTTTCCGTGATGCAGTGTGAGAAATGTCTCAGGCATAAAAAGAGATATAACAAACTCACAAAGAAATGATTTATTGTGGAGAATACGAGACGTAAACCCCTGACCGTAAATAAATCCAGGGATATAATAACTTTAATGTTTTACTTTGTTGTTGAGACGTGGTGAGGGTAAAAAAAAAAAAAGACAAAAAAAAATCTCAAAGCTTATTTTTGATTTAAATCCTGAGGTAAAGTTTAGACAAGTCCGCTTTCCTGTCAGAAGCACCTCATAGCCTGAAAAAAGTTAAAATTTTGAAATTTCGGCATTCTGAGATTCTCCTGTTTTACGTAACTTAAATTAAGTACTTCTTGTTTTTTCCGCCATAAACTGATTTTTTCTCCGTGACTGTAAGAAATGCAAAAACGCTGGTGAAACGTACAAAAGTTTTAAAGTCGGACGATTGCCAAATCTGTTTTCTCTCTTATTTTTTTTTCTTGTGTTAAGGAAAGCTTTCCACATATTTACGGGCGCGTATATTGCCAAAAACAGTACTTTTTCAATTATTCCCTTTAAAAAAGGGGGTAAAATGTTTGGTTGTACTTTTTTCGTTTCAAAATTAAATTAAGAAAAAGATCTTTTTGTTAAACTGATATGCCAGAAATACGATTCGTCTGATTGTGGTGAGACATACAAGAGACTGCTGCGAGATTTCGACCTCCGGGTATCTTGGGAGTAAATACCTATACAAAGCGTTGAAATCCAAAACTTAAACCGTTAACTAACCTACCCAACAAACAGCTTTTAACATCTTAACCTTGGAGGTAAGAAGCTAATTAAATTACATAAAACTCGATTAGAACGTGAATTAAACTTTGGAACATAATCATTCATTTTGAACTCTAAAGCATTGTCTAAACTTTCATTGAATTATTAATAACTACGTTAATTGTTGTGCCAAAGACAATATTTACTGTTAATTTAATTTTCTTTGAAATACAGTTTATATTTATTTCAGGAGCCATCATCCCTAAATTTTTTGGGTGCCTACAACTCATCCGAAAGTATTCTCATCCGAATGTCAACTCATCCGAAAAATAATAGAAATAGAAAAAATATAAACAGACAACTCATCCGAAAGTATTCTCATCCGAAAAAGGGGCGTGGCCGTTTCGGATGAGTTGACATTCGGATGAGAATACTTTCGGATGAGTTGTTTGTTTATATTTTAAAAAAATATAATACTTTAATAAAATAGAAAACAGTGAATACAACTCACCCGAAAGTATTCTCATCCGAATGTCAACTCATCCGAAAACTAACGTACAAAAATTGCTGCGTCGTAGAAATGAGGCAGCGTTCCACCCCAGCAAGGTTTAAACTCCTTTTTGGGCGTACCGAGCTCATTATCCATCCCAGGGCAGCCTACAGGGTGAGCAAATCCTCGCGAGAGGAAAAAAAATCAACCCCCTTGTGTCATAAAACGAGCTGATCCTCGCGAGAAAAAAAAATTAACCCCTTTTGTCATAAAACGAGCACATCCTCGCGAGAGGAAAAAAATTAAACCCCTTGTGTTATAAAACGAGCTGATCCTCGCGAGAGGAAAAAAATTAACCCCCTTGTGTCATAAAACGAGCTGATCCTCGCGAGAGGAAAAAAATTAACCCCCTTGTGTCATAAAACGAGCTGATCCTCGCGAGAAAAAAATTAACCCCCTTTTGTCGTAAAACGAGCACATCCTCGCGAGAGGAAAAAAAATTAACCCCCTTTTGTCATAAAACGAGCACATCCTCGCGAGAGGAAAAAAAATTAACCCCCTTGTGTCACAAAACGAGCTGATCCTCGCAAAAATAAACAAACAAACCGACCGTGACTTGCGGGGGTCGAACGCTTCCTCAGTTCTACGACGCAGCAATTTTTGTACGTTAATTTTCGGATGAGTTGACATTCGGATGAGAATAGTTTCGGATGAGTTGTATTCACTGTTTTCTATTTTATTAAAGTATAATATTTAAAAAAATATATACAGACAACTCATCCGAAAGTATTCTCGTCCGACTGTCAACTCATCCGAAAAAGGGGCGTAGCCCTTTCGGATGAGTTGTCTGTTTATATTTTTTCTATTTTTATTATTTTTCGGATGAGTCGACATTCGGATGAGAATACTTTCGGATGAGTTGTGTGCCCCCAATTTTTTTTGCAAAATTCCACCAAGAATGTATTTTGGGTAAATTGGGAAGAAAATAAAAAATTCCTGAAGGTAAAAATCCAATGAAAATTGCGTGTGGTTCCATCCGTTACCACGGGATCATTTTAATAATAAAGAGCCCCGAAGACCCATTTCCAAAAACCGTCTGTTGAGGGTATAACGGTAAATTTTTTGAGAATTTTAAAAAAAGGGGGAGGGAATTTAAAACCCTGGCCCCTTAGAATAATGATATTTGTGAACAATCACGTTTCTCAATTTGTTAACTGGGGCTCCAGCACTCAGACTAATTAATAGTATAAAACCCTGATCACCTGACCTCCACCTTTTAACCAAAAGGTATGATCCTAGTTATTTATTTCAGCGTGAAAATCGTGGTGTAATAAAAGTACTATGTAGTTTGAAGAGCTTCCAACGAAAACTTCCTCAAAGAGAAGGAACAATATAGGAGGGGGAAGTATTAAAGAGGGGAAGTGTATCGGAGGGGGAAGTATAAAGGAGGTGAAGTTTAAAGGAGAAGTTTAAGGAGGGAAATAGGTAATGAGCCGTCTACCAGAGGTAAAAAAATTTTTATTTGAAAAATTCTCCAAGTTTTTTGTGTGATTTTTAATTAATTTTTTTTTTTAAGATTTCCGTTTATTGTATTTTATTTATTAATTAATTTTTTGTCATAAGTCTCAAGGTAGAAATAATGAGCCGTCTACCACAGGGATGTCCATCTCGCCCCTGGTTAAAGTATTACATTTCTCCCTACTATATTTTAAAAAAAATTTTCATATTTTTCCCTCCAAAAATTTTTAAAAAATACAAGGAGTAATTGGTGAAAATTTGGTGAAAACCGGACCAACGGTTCGGCCGCAGTGCAGTTTTTAAAATTTCAAAAAGACATAATCTCGGCCATTTTTGAAAAATTCGAAAAAAGCTCTCGTCAATTTCAAGACATCTATAAAGGGAAGATCCTATTAAATTTTCGTGAAAATCGGATTAAAATTGCGGAAAAAAAGCCGGTCGATAATTCTGAACTTTAGACAGACATTTCTTAAATTTCTTAAAAAGCTCTGGTCATTTTTTATGTTGCTACAAAGGGAAGAACCTGTAAAAATTTGGTGAAAATCGGATGAAAAGTGCGGCCGTGAAGTTGGAATGAAATTTGCGACGGACGGCCGGCACCACAGACAACCTCGTGATCGGCAAAGATCACTAATAAGTTTACCTGAATGGGGTCTGGAAGAACCTATTCCTCGGAGGGTATCACAATAACTTCTTTGAGTAAGTTTTAAATTCCACTGATATGTTTGACGTTGGACACATATCGACGAAAGATTAGATGTCACTGAAATTAGCCTCTGAAAACGTACGACGTTGATCCCATATTATTTTTCGTGCACGTACCATTCGGAATTGAATTTTTTTTCTATTAAAGAGATGCGTTTCGGAGATTCTGTGATGAAGTCTGTTCTCACAAAGGTGGTTACATAATTAACGGAAAAGTCGGCCGCACGCCCTCGATTGAATATTAATACCTACTTACTGTAAATCACCCTTCTGAATCCATAAAATTTGACATGAATAGAAAACAGCAATTTCACAAGATAGGTTTTGAAGGGATTATTAAAATTAACCTCAGGATTATTCCCTTTAAGACTAAATTCACGAATAGGAATACAAAGAGGCGCTATTTTAACTATGTATTACCTAATATATTTTTTTTTAAAAGTGAGTTTCTTGTAAAATATTAAAATTATGTCTACTTATAAATTAATACAGTCGCTTTTATAAACTAATTTCCCCTTCTTATTCAATATGTGAGCTGAATTAATTTTATAAGACACGAAGGTGTACAGTTTAAAGGCGTTCTTTCGTAAATTAAGGTAAAATCGATATTTGCTATGGGTAGTATAAGCTTAGGTAGAATACTAATAAGCCACCCCCTGCTCTGAATGGTAATTAGCAAAACCATAAAATGACGTATTATACTAATCGATCAATCAATATTTTAACGGTTGGTAAACCCATAATAAGTGTAATTATTAAGGTTACAATTATTTCGTTATGAAGCAGTGTTAAATAATTAAAAAGTGACAATTTTTTTTACTTCAAAAATTCGTAAAAAATATAAGGAGTCTTTGGTGGAAATTTGGTGGAAATAGGACCAACGGTTCGGCTGCAGCGCAGTTTTCAAAATTTCAAATGTGCATATCTCCGCCATTTTTTCGAAATTCAAAAATCGCCCTCTTTACTTTCTTCTTCACCGGCTAAAGAAATTGTGTGAAGGTGAAAATCGGTTGAAAACTGTGGTCGTGAAGTGTTCCGGAAAAAAAATGCGACGGACGGCCGGCACCACAGACAAAGTTGAGATCGGTAAAGATCAATATTCGATTTGACCCTCCCCGAAGGGTCCCGAAAGACCCTTCCCCAAAAACCCGACGTAGTGGGTATCACAATAACTTCTTTAAGGAAGTTAAAAAAAGCCCGAATCTTGAAAAAATTCTTAGTATCTGGATAGTGTAGAAGAATTGGAGGTTGTCCAATAATATAAAGTGTAAAACAGTTTCCAGATCTTTAAATGGTCGTTTTGACATGAAGTCTGGAAGACCCATTTTTAAAAACAGTATGTAGAGAGTAATAAAAATACTTTTTTTTTTTTTTTCGAGAAATTAATAGAGTTTTTCTTTTGGAGGGAAGAGGAAGTAGAAAATCGTCTGGAAAGTTTAAATCACACAAACAGACCGTTTTTGGGGAATTTCGAAAAAATGCCGTCGACATTTTAATGATAATTGTTAATTACGGAAGAAAAAAATGGTGAAAACCCCATAAAAATTGCACCCGAAAAGCGTTGCGGAAAAAATGGCCATGTCGGGAAAAAAGGAAGAAATTAACATAAAAAAAGATCCCACTGAAAACCATCTGTCGAAAGTATCACAATAACGTTCCTTTTGAGAAACGTAAAAATAGGTTGATAAGCTTGCCCGACTTTGAAACCCCCCTGGACGAACTCCATCTTCCGAGTGAATCAAAATCACAAAATTTGAATGAAAAAAAATTGGACGGTTTGTTAAGTGGTTATGACCTGCGACACCTAAAATTCATTTCGAATTATTTCTCCGTTTGCAAAAGGTGTGTAAAAAAATTCGGGTTTTCCTTTTTTTTTCTGAAAAGTTTACATTTCTATCTCTTGCCGGTAATGAACTTGTCGCCAAATCAAGGTCTCCAACAGGTTTCTCACTAACGAAACTGAAAATATTGACAGAGCCAAGAGAAAACCCTTATTTTCATTTTACCTCTCGTTCTCACTTTTATTTTTTCTCTGATTGAACTCATTTATTGGGTACCTTTAACCAAATCATGGGATCATTTCCCTTAACGATTCATAATTTTTTTTTCATTTACAGTTTATTTATATTTAAGGTGTCACTGAGTAAACTGATTAAATTGTTTATTTTACTTTGTTAATTGTGAAATGACAGCGCTTTGTTCTTTCTTTAAACAACCCTATATTATTTAACCTTTAAAAGTGTTAAACGGAAAAAAAAGTTGATAGAATAATTTTTATCTTACGTGGGTTTCTCTTAGTTTAATAAAAATTTTAAGTTGATAAAAGCACTACAAATGACATATTTGTATGAAATTTAATTTTTTATATATTTTTACTTTTGTTAAAAACTTAATTTAATTAAAATTTAAAAACAAAAGAAAGAAGTGGTTTTTATGTCCCTTCTTCACCGTCCTTGAATAGGTATAGAAAAATATGTTGAAAATAAACTTTATCCTTCAAATCATTTATCATCCCCATGCAAAGAAAACTTTTTTTTTCTTAACTGTTGATGTGAAAGCGGAGAGGAAAAAAAAAACCTACTTTGGCTTCATCATTTATTTCTAAAACAAATGATATGGAAGGTTTTCTCCTCTTCTTTTAAAAGGCAAAAATTCAAAGTAAAAAAATCTGAAATTTTTTTCCGTTATACATCCATTTTTGTTGACTTATTCAAAAACATTTATTTTAAAAAGTGAATTATGTGCGGGAAAATGGTACATAAGTTTTATAGAAATAACATTTCTTCAGTTTCTAGTTATAACAAGTAATTTTTAAGTAAGTTAATTTTTTAGTAGCGCTGTGAAAATAACAACTTCTAACAATTTGTTCCGACCGTCTATCGCTTTCAGGATCACCTCACGGCCAAAAAATTTTCTAAGTTCTTTTTTTTCGAAAATTTTTCCAAGTATCAATGTAGAAAGAATGGGATTTTTGCCCAAGAGAGGTCCCTCTCTTAAGGCGTGGAAGTAAGATATTTCTCCCTACTAAAATGATAGTTAATGGAAAAAAGATAATTTTTTTACACCAAAAATTCGTTAAAAATATAAGGAGTAAAAAAAAAGGAGTAACTAATGAAAATTTGGTGAAAATCGGTTGAAAACTGTGGCCGTGAAGTGTTTCGGAAAAAATGCTACGGACGGCCGGCACCACAGACAAAGTTGAGATCGGTTAAGATTAATATTCGATTTGACCCTCCGGGGTCTGGAAAACCCATCCCCAAAAACCCGACGTGGAGGGTATCACAATAACTTCTTTAAGGAAGTTAAAAGTTATAAAGGTACGTACCAACTTTTTGGGCTAGCTCAGCTAAAATCGGATGAAAGAAGCCGGTCCACACTCAACGTTTTACTTGCGCGAATGAAATGTTGCAAATCGTAGGGCGCCCAGACGCTGCGTTTTCCGCAACGTTTTACCATCGCGATAAACGATGAGTAGAAAGTTGTGTAAAACAATAATGAAAAAGCAGCAAAAAAACCCGTTTTAACTTCCTCCGAGAAGTTACAGTGTTTTATTTATTGCAATCGAAGTGCTTGTAATTGTGGATGATCAGAGAGCTAGAGAAGGAAAAAAGTAACCGGTTGGAAAATTAAGTCTATCGAGGTTGATTGAGGTGAGTTCCACTTATAGAAAACCCATGGATGCCGTTCCCAGTCATAACAAAGTTTGAGTTTAAAGGAGCGAGAGAGGCAGGTAGTTAACGTGATATAGTTCTCCGACTTCAATGAACCTCTAACACTTCAATTTCGTTACAAATTAAGACGAAGGCTTCCCTTCTAACTCGCAGCCAAGATATTAGTTTCTCTCAAACCGGGCGAGCTCCTTTGTAATTCAAATCGAAATTTTATTATTGATGAATTTCGCGCGTAGTTGCATATCCATGTTAATTTCGAAGGCCAAGGGTAGTTGAACCGTGTCGATTCATTGTACTCCTAATATCTCAAACGAATTGTAGACATAAGGCAAACTTGGATTCGAGAGGGGTTGATTTTAAATACATAATTGTGCAAAGAGTTAAAAGAGCTAATCCGGTAGCGGACGAATGATTTGTTCTAATTGCATTTCGTTGAAGGTTGATGAACACCGGCGAGTTATTTCAACTCTCAAATATTTAACTTCGCCGATTTAAAAGAGTTGTTTTGATTCGAAACTCGCTTTCTTATCGGATCTCTTCACATCAAATATTTACTCCGAAAAAACCCCAAAAGATAGAAATGCTCAAGAAATAATTTAAAATTTGTTTTCTTTATAAGCTTTATTAGTTATTAGTTATTACTATCATTACGATTTTTTAAATATTCCCACCTCGGCGGAAGGGATGTGACTGATGTGTTAGAGAAAGAGAAGGAGAAGAGAAGGAACAATATACTAGAAGGGGGAAGTATAACGGAAGGGAAAGAATCAAAGAGGGGGAAGTATAACGGAGGGGGAAGTATAATTTCAAGTTTGTTATTCTTTCATTTTATTTGTATTTTAATTTTCTAAGTTTTATTTTTTCAAGTATCAAGGTAGAAATAATGAGCCGTCAACCAGAGGGATGTCGATCGCGCCCCTGGTAAGAGTATTACATTTCTCCCTACTTTATAAAATTATCAGAAAAAATTTTTCCCCCGACAAAAATCTTAAAAAGTATAAGGAGTACTTGGTGAAAATAGGACAGACAGATCTCCGCCATTTTTTCGAAATTCAAAAATCGCCCTCGTTAGTTTCACGACAATAAAGGGAAGGTCCTATTAAAATTTGGTGAAAATCGGATAAAAATTGTGGGGGGGGGGGAAAGCCGGCCAATAAATCTGAACTTTAGACAGAAATGTCTCCGCCATTTTTGCGAATTTCATAAAAAGTTCTTGTAATTTTTTAAGTTCTACAAAAGGAAAAAAATCTGTAAAAATTTGGTGACAATCGGATGAAAACTGTGGCCGTGACGCCCGAATGAAATTTGCGACGGACGGCCGGCACCACAGACAACCTTATGATCGGCAAAGATCACTATTCAGTTTTCCGCTACTAATCCGTTTTTGGAGGTACGGAGTACCGATCGGAGGGTATCACAATAACTTCTTTGAGGAAGTTAAAAAAGGATTTTAAGTCACCTCTCAAAAATTTTAAATTTTTTTAAAATCGTCCACTCTCTTAAGCACTCAAAATGGAAAATGGTTTGAGGTCCCTAGGTTGATTCGAATCGAATGAAGCTTTTTATGATGTCCCTTAAAATTCCAGCTAGCAGCCATGGATTTTGTTGTTAGGCCACTCCTTTAGGTATAACACAGTTATGGATTAATGGTGTTAAAAAAAAATTAAGGAGATCGTTTTTTGCACTCATTAAGCCCGAAATGAAACCAATTCGAGGAATTCCAGGTTCCGCATATTGATTGGAAGGAGTAATCAATTTCAAAATTACAAAGTTTGAGAGAATTCCGTTTAGACTGGACATTGCAATTAGAATTTTCATCAATGTTTCTGCGGAAACTAGACCGAAATCTCCATTGTAAACCTGTTACTCCAACATCGTCTAAACTTCGGCCATCTTTGATTATCACGCCTAAAATTCGTTCCAAAAATTCGTAGATTTTTCGAAGACCCTTTTAGATAGATCCGTCCATCATGATGTGAATAAACTTAAAATGGGATCACTTTCTTTTTTTCTTAGGAGAGCCGTAGGGACTTGGGGTTGAAGTAAAATTTATATCGCTTTCAGATTCTTAAAGGAAATCGATTGACCTTCCCAACGGTGGCTGTAAAAGTTAAATTAATCAATTATTAAGGGAGATCACGAGGAGGTGGGAGATTTGGGTGATCGCAATTTTAGTGCTCCGTTTATTTTGTTGAGCAGGGTCGTATTGTAATTATCAGCAAGGTTTTGTGTCAAGCACGCGGATATAAATTCTTATTCGTTTCTCTTTTGTTCAGTTCCATAATCATATTTTATCCTTTTCTGCGTAAAACTTAAGCCCGGCGCGTTAAGTTAAATCCCTCTCCATAAATATTGTGGTGTTTCATTAATGTAAGGTAAACAGAGTTCTCGTAGTACTTCAAAGCGGAAAAAGTCTTTATAAAACAGGATCTTAAACAAAAGGCAACAAAAAGGATCTCGCTCTTTAAGCCTTCTCGGCTCAAGGCGCACGACTGAGGAAGAGACGAAGTAGAAAATCTAGTCAAAAGAAGGGTAGAGAAAAGTGCCACCGGCTCAACGAGTGGGTAGGACGGGGGGTCCTACTACTCTAAAGCCCCTGTCAATCTCAATTTTTTTAATTTCATTACTTTTCTTCCTAGCAATTATACCTTTTGTGAAAATGTCATTATACCTGGAGTACATTTTCAAAAAATTGTCTTCTTTTTACAGTTTAAATTTAATGGAATATTGTTTGAATAATATCAATTTCTGTTTCATAAACCAGTTGTAAAAAGAATATTTTTCCACATTTTAACCTTACAGTTTTATTCGATTTCGGTCGAAAATCAGGGTTTCCGATTATTTCGTCCTGTTCGGAATCGTGCTGTAAGAAAGGCCCGGCCTGAAAGGCAAACAAAAGGCGCTCCCTTCAAACCGCCCCCATCCTCACCCCAACGGATTTCACCCGATACGCGAATCCCATTCCATAACGAAGTTTTCCGAAGCGGAAACTTTCTCCACCGCGCGAGCTATAAAAAGTGCATGAAGGGCTCCGTAATTTTTATAAAAATTCCCCTGAGTACCCACCTTCGGGGGAGATAAAAAAAGGGTAAAGTAGAGGAAAGAAAAGAAAAACGAGTAAATGAACACCTTATTTACTTAAAGTTACAACAAAAAACTAGCATGAATTTTGGTAGTTAAAAAATAACAAAGACCGTAAAAAAAGTAGGCAACACGAGTTAATAACTTTTAGTGGCATGAATCTCGTATTTACTCAAACAAGACCGAGAGTTCAACAGTGCGAGATGTAGAAAACAAACTTTTCTGAAAATCTAATGAACCTACTCAACTTTTATGGGTACATTTATGACAAGGATGGGGAAAAATCATTCTTGTAGGTACCTAATAATTTTTCAAAAATCTCACAAGTACCCAACGTAGAGCCTAACATTTCCGTTTCTTATAAAATGACTTTTTAAGTACTCCTAAAGTAAAATACCCCCCCCCCCCCATTTTATTAAAAATCGAATAAAAAATTTCATCCGAAATATTATTCGCTTAAAAAAAAAGCATAAAAAGGCCTAACAAGTGCATTAAGAATTTGGACCACTCCCGCGATAATTTGTTTGCCCCCCGGCATTTTTCATAGGAGGTTAGCCTCTTTATCACTTCTGACGCAAACCCTTTCCACTCGTGTATAATCCATGTCCTTCCATATTTTTGTTTATTTTCCCCCGTAGCGAGTAAATGAAAATAAATCGGTCTATCTACGGATTTTATTTTTCATTTATCGAAATTTATAACCTAAAAAAAGTACTAGTTTGGAGATGGTTCCGACGGGAACTTCGGTAAAAAGAAAGAGCAGTATAGGAGGGGGAAGTATAAAGGAGGGGGAAGTACAAGGAAGCTTTTTTTTTTTTTTTTTTTTTTTTTTTTTTTTTTTTTTTTTTTTTCGAAGTATTAATGTAGAAATAATGGGCTTTTTGGCCTAGGGATGTGCCTCTCGTAACGGGTGAAAGTATGAAATTTCTCCCTACTAAATAAAATGATAATTAAAAAATGACAATTTTGTTTACTTCGAAAATTCGTAAAAAACATAAGGAGTCTTTGGTGAAAATTGTACCAACGCAACGGTTCGGGCGTAGCGCAGTTTTTAAAAATTCAAACGTGCATATCTCCGCCATTTTTTCGAAATTCAAAAATCGACCTCGATACATTCTTGTTCACCGGCTAAAGAAATTTTTGTTTCTTTAGGTGAAAATCGGTTGAAAACTGTAGCCGTAAAGTGGTCCCGAAAAAAATGCAACGGACGGCCGGCCGGCACCACAGACATAGTTGAGATCGGTAAAGATAAATTTTCGATTTGACCCTCCGGGGTCTGGAAGACCCTTCCCCAAAAACCCGACGTGGATGGTATCACAATAACTTCTTAAGGACGTTAAAATATCGGTTTCTATCATGTATTTTTGAAGATTTTCATTCTATTGAAATTAGTTTCCTGTATTTGCACAAAAATGGTATTTGTCATTAATATTTTTTTAAATTATTTATTTAATTAATTAGTATCACCATTTATAATATATACCATTTATACTAATAATAATCAGTATGTAATAATCATACGATTATCCCTGAATGATTCCTCGCACTTGTAATAATTGAGAGCTTGGGTTTAATTATTTTAATTGATGCCCCGTACTATAGAGAATCAAGTTTGATTATCTCAATCAATTTCTATTTATGTAATATCGATCAGAAAATAATTAAAAAGAACAAAATTGGAGATTAAATCACGTCGAAGTTATTTGATTTTCAATCGCAAAAAAAAGGATCAGGACTCGTGTTTTGTTACAATCAATGAATTCGATAATTGAACAATTTATTAATTTTAATAAGTGTGTAGAAAACCTACATTATCCCTTATTGTTGTAAAAATCATTTTTTCCTATGGATGAAGGCAATACGATAATTTATCTGGGTATGAATGAACTCCGTAAGAAAACAAAACGAAAGACTGGGGGATAAAGCAAACACAAATACATAAGACAAATATCCACAACAAACATCGGTTAGAATATAGATTTACAAGATAATGATAGATTACTCGCCATAATGAACATCGATGAAGGAGACTCAATTACTTATTTTCGATCCTCTATCTCAATTTTCCATTGTTTACGTGAAAGACGTAGGTGTTATTCAAACTGTATTTCCAAGTAAGGTGTATAATTGATTAAATTCACTAAGCGTGAGATGAAATCTCGACATGTTCGCATACATCTACGATAACTTACGGTCTAAGTTTCCTCTTAACTGAATAGTTTATGTAGCCCATCTAATCTTAACGTAAAAAAATTAAAATTATTCATGATATTTATTAAGGTTTACATTTGTAGATTTACTATTTAGTCAATTTTATTGTATAAAATACATCTGAGGAAGAGAGGAACAATTGAACGACCTAAAAGTTTTTATCAATATTGTATGTATGTAATATTATATTTCATGAAAAAGAAGAAAGAATTAAAGAAAAATTAGGTATCAAGGTGAAAAAAATGAAAAATAAAAATCCTTTTTCAAATATAAGGCACTTAAAACCAACCATTCCTCATGACACAAACGTATTGCGGGTTAGTATAACTCCAGATTTCTAATATTAACTTCCTAGTTAACTTCCTAGAAGTTATTGTGATAGCCTCCACGTCGGCTTTTTAGGGAAGGTCTTCCCGACCCCAGAGGGTAAAATCGAATCTTTACCGATCTTAACTTTGTCTTTGGCTCCGGCTGTCCGTCCGTAGCATATTTTTTCCGGAACACTCTACGGCCACAGTTTTAACTAATTTTCTCCAGATCTTCACCAAATTTTCTTTAGTCGGTGAACAAGAAACTAACGAGGGCGATTTTTGAATTTCGAAAAAATGGCGGAGCTATGTCTGTTTGAAATTTTAAAATCTGCGCTGCGTTTGAGCCTTTGGTCCGATTTTCACCAAATTTTTACTAAATAGGTACTCCTTATTTTTTACGAATTTTTGGTCTAATAAATTTTTTTTTGTAGGAAGAAATTTGATATATCCACCCGTTACGAAAGGGACCTCCCTTGGGCAAAAATTCCATTATTTCTTCCTTTATACTTAATAAAATTTTCGACAAAAAACTTAAAATTAAAAAAAAAACTTAGAAAATTTTTCAAACACAAAAACTTAAAAATTTTGAAAAAAAAAAAAAACTCCCTAAACTTAAGAGACCTCCTTAAACATCCCCGCCCTTATACTTCACGTGTTTTTAGTTCCCGCGTTATTTTCTAAATTCATGTTTGAGATTTGCCTAAATTCAAAGCAGTTTGATAACACCATTGGTGTTAATTTTTTTAATAACCAGCTTTTTTTTTGCGAGAGGAAAAAAATGAACCACTTAGTACTATCAAAAGAATCAAAGGAAAATTGGTTTGTCTGATGAAGGGGTCAATCAATTTGATCAATATTGGAAAAAGAAGAATTTTTATGTTATAACTTTCAAATTGTTATATCGACCATCCAGTTTAATTTCATTTTTTTTATATCCGGGTTGAGGACCACAACCCTGATATAAAGAAAAATCAAACTTTCAAATTGGTTTTATGTCGTTTTAAATGTTTTATTAGAATCGCTTTTCCCATATCTACTCTACTTACTACGAACGCTTTTGGGCCCCCTCCCAAAAACCATACGTGGAGGGTAATACAATAACTTCTCTTTTAGAAAGTTGGGGTCTCAAAGGCCCCCTCCTATATAGGAATATGGACTATTGGGACTATATAGGAACTATTTGGAAGTATCAATGATTTTTACTCGAAAAATGATTTCTACTAATGTCTGACGGAATCCGAAATGACGTGAAGATATTGTCATGAATCTTTTCGATTTATCAACTTTATTAATATTGATTTTTTTCAGGTGTGATGTGAGATTTCCATCCAATAACGTAAGTAGATTTAGAAAAATCTATTAGGCATAAAACCTAGGAAATTGCCCAAAAACTCGGAGAAAATGGTGTTTCTCGGTCGAATGACAAAGGTCAAATTACCCCAGACATTTGGGAGATCCCATTTAAATAATGTTCTTCTTAAAAAATGGAAGATTCAAGTAAATCGTCATTAGTTAAAAACAAGATAATGACACTTTCTTCATAATCCACCGAATAAAAATGATCAATTCCCAAGTAGACAATCTCTTGTCATAAACTTTGTTCAAGTTTTCTGGTTCCCAAACGTACATTCTTGTTTATTCCCTTATCTCGTATATGTTCTAACATTAGGGTGGAAAGGTAGGCAGTAGAAGTTTTGAGGAAAGCGTATCGGACTCACACACGCATATTATAATACCAACACCAAAACACTTTTTACCCTTCCTCTTCTTCAAGTAATATATCAGTTCATGTCAAATCGACAAACAACGTTTTCCATCAATATTCAATAAGAAAATAACATCAAGTTAAAAAAAAATGATTTATGCATTTATTGACTTTTTTATTAAAAAAGCATTTCACTAATTCATCCGGAACTAATATAATATTTTTATATCAGTTATTATGGGTAAATGTAGGCTCTCTACTTATTAATGGCTTAAAGGTAAACTATTTTCCGTATTTCGCTCCCTTAAATTTTTCTGTGAACATAACTGAAAGGTGATTGTCTAAGACCGCGGGAAGGTAGGAGGGACAACTCGTTCCCATAGCTACCAGCAGCATCTTTTATCTCCCACTTTCCTTCACAACACCACTTTTTATGGCTAAGCTGACAAGAAAGGACTAGTTTGAAGAGCTTACAACGAAAACTTCCTTAAAGAGAAGTAAAAATATAGGAGGGGAAGTATAATGGAGGGGAAGTACAACGGAGGGGGAAGTATAAGGGAGAGGAAGTAAGAGAGGGGAAGTATAAGGGAGAGGAAGTATAAGAGAGGGGAAGTATAAGGGAGAGGAAGTATAAGAGAGGGGAAGTATAACGGAGTGTTAAGTTTTTTTTTTTTTCGAAATATTTTCCAACTTTTTTTTTGGAAAAATTTTCCGGGTTTTCTTTTTAAAGAGTTTTTTTTCGAAATTTTTTTAAGTGTCAAGGTAAAATAATGGGATTTTTGCCCAAGAGAGGTCCCTCTCGAAAGGCGTGGAAGTATGAAATTTCTCCCTACTAAAATGATAATTAATGAAAAAAATTATAATTGTTTTTTACACCAAAAATTCTTAAAAAATATAAGGAGTAATTGGTGAAAATTTGGTGAAAAGGTTCGGCCGCAGCGAATTTTTTAAATTTCAAACAGACATATCTCCGCTATTTTTTCGAAATTCAAAAATCGCCCTCGTTACTTTCTTGTTCACCGACTTAACAGCCAGGTGCACCAACCGTCGAAACGACATTGCTGGTAACTGGAGAGAGAAAGAAAACGGAGAAGACAGCTAAGCTGCCAATAATGAGAGAGCCATAGACGGAAAATAGTTCACCTAATGATGCCCAGAACGTTCGTAAAATATTCCTGTTCATTGTTTCTCTCGTTCAACGTCGCTAAAATGTTTGCGGTGTTATCATTTACATTACGACGAAAATATTAACTTAATTAGCAAATTTTTTTTTATCTATTAGAATAGTTCAGTCTCTCCACAATGAAAATTTTAGAGGTATTCTTTTTATATAAAAGTTAATGTGAAGAGGGGAGATTTTAACTCGAATATTTTCCTCGTTGTCGCTCCGCCATGGAAAATATAAAAAAATTATCAGGTATATCTCTTTTTAAAAAAAGGACCGTTCAGCCGCCGTCACGCTTGTTTTCCCCCTTAAAACCAAGCGGTTTGTTGACGCAAACTAAATTATACCCCGTATATAAAACAACAATGGTTGAAGTAAATTTTCTTCGTGATAAAACGAAATGAGTTGCGAGAAAATTATTTTAAAACTGAGCTCTTCTTGGTTAGTTGGTTTTCTTGTTAAAAAATTTTTTTTCGGGTTTGTTAATGGCGATACATTTGACACGTGTTTTTCATATATACTTCCCTATCTTGCATAAGCACACATACTGAAAAATACGAAAGCACTTTCCGTGTAAAAATATGAGGGGTCTCTTGTCAAAGTTCGTGACGGGCATAATATTCCTTGCATCCTCTACACCCACCGGGCGCATACTTCAGCAAGTCTTTTAGATGTAATTTTTAACGTGACTAATGTCCTTTTTTTTCTTTTAACTCAACACACTTTTTAGTTGAAACTTTTAAAAATAGAGACAAAAAATCTTTTAATTTGGAATTCGCTTTGTGCGATGACCACTTCAGGATTGAGGGTGAAATGCGTAACTCCAAAGAGCAATATGTAAAGCACTATTTAAATAATAAAGATTATTAGAGCCTTTTTGCTAAAAAATGTTTTCTCGACGTTTTCACGCAGTGTTTGTGAAGTGAAAATGGAATTATTGACTTATAAAAGGAATTTCTTTATAACAATGAGTTTCAAACAGAGAGAAGAGAAAGAAGTTCAAAGAAAAAAAACTTTTTTTTGTACCCCTCCCTTCATACGTAGGCAAATGTTGAAAACTCGAGTTTTTAGCTTTTGCTTGAAAGGGCGTTATGGATTAAGAGTTCTCTGACGTCAGCATTGAAACCTTTTTCTCCCTCGCCTAACTTGTTCCAGACCTTGTTTCCCGGATGATTAAGTATGAAAATTTGTCCAAAAGATTTCCCTCACTCGTTTAAAAAAAGGGAAAAAAGATAGGCCATTGTTTTGATCCTTCTAACGATGTGCACTTTTCTCTTTTTTTTATTAAAGAGAAAAAAATAAAAACAATTTCCCTTCTTTTTAATATTTTTCAATTTCGAGGATAAAAAGTTTGAAATAAGGATCAAAGAGTACTTTTTATTTTGGAATGCGAGGACAACGGAAAAGGATTTTTCCAACGCTTTATATATATTATAAATCTGAAGGAAATGGAGCGAAGGGACCCTCTTATCTCGGGGCTTTTCCATCCACAAATGTGCTCTTTTTTATTGCTATCTAATCAATTGTTTCTGATCTTAACTGAAAAAACACGTGCTTAAATATTTTTTTTTATTTATGGGCCATAAAAGGGAGGAGTTCTTCCGACAAAAACCGCGGTTGACCTCAATAATATTGAAGGTTGTAGGTGTGAAATTTTTTATATATAAATTATTCGAAAATACATTCTTAGAACATTATGGTTATGAAAATTCCTTTTCCGTCGGTATTTCTACTAATAGCTGAGGTAAACAGGATAAAGAGGCGGATAGGTAAGGGATGTTCGGTTTTGCAAAAGCACTGAAAACCGACCTTTTCCGTCAGCCACGATTCCCACCCCCCTTTTTTACGGACCACCTACGTGCTCGGGTGCCTTTACAAGACTCAATATTATGGTTTCCTACTTTCCCTAGTTCGTCAGTCAATTTTGTCTCTATCTCGGGGATACGAATTTTATATTTTTGCCCTGGAGGACATAATGAACGTTTTTTTTATAATAAATTCGGAAAATTATCAACGTTTTTTAAAAGAAATTTGAAACAATTGAACGGTGACTGGAATATGTTGATTCAAAAATATGCTAAAAATTATGAAATTTTGTTCGGTATTTGATATTTGTGCGGGTTTCAACTGAATAAAATTCCTTTATATCCTTTAAATAATTATTGACTAAAATTTATGCAAAATAATTTAAATTAAAAAAAATTATGGTATAAAGCTGAAGCGATTTTGTCCTAAATTACTGGGAAGCGACTTCAAAATTTTATCCTCGTGGGTAATGTAAGTTTTTGATTCGACCCTGAGGAATACGTTTAGAAACTAAACGAAATATGAATTAATGGCTGGCCACACATAACAAACAACGAACAAGTTTTACACACTCCATCTACCCTCGGCCGTAATTTCCAGCCTTAAATCGATCCCCTATCCACGAGCTTTCTCCATTTTTCTCTCCCCCTCTAAACTTCAAGGTTCCCTAGAGTGAAGTGAAAATTAAATACATGTAGAGGGAAAATCGTTGGAGGTGGGTAGCCCCCTTCCCCATGCAGCATGAGCAACTTAAACGTTATAGTAGGCTCTGTTGGGAAACGCGGATGGAAGGAGGATTCCGTTAGACACTACCCCACCTGACTGTGGTTGAGAAAGTTTTCAAGAGGGGCTTAAGCCTTTAAAGAAGAACGCTTCGCTGGTGAGCTTCACCTTTTCTTGATAATGAGAGCGGTTAGACTTCCTAGTGTTGAAGCTTAAAAACGCGTCTAAATCCCCTCTTGATTTTCTACTTAAAAAAACTAGAAAAACGCACCTTAAATTGAGGATAGACGTTGAGGATTAGAGTAATTAAGAAAAGAAGAGTTATTAAGAAAAGCAGGAAAAAAAATTAAAATTAGAGTAATTAATTAAAAAAGATAAAAATTGATAGAAAAGCTTGACATTCGAGGCCTTCTGACACTTTCAAAATGATCCCATTTTAATCTGGAAAATTGAATTTTTCCCATTTTTTACCCCCTAATTTTTTATGAAAATATTAATACCCCTAGGAATCCTCTACCCAAATGGACTTCTTACACGAAATTTCGAAAACCCAAAAATTATCCGAGATGCCTTTGATCTTCCTTAAAAATTTAAGTCTTTACCTCCCTTGATTTTCAAAAAGTTCTTAAACGAACCCACGTTTTGTGAGAAAACCAAAGCTTTCCCAACTAACTGTGGGTGTATCTCTCTGATTTAGACGGGACGAGAGGAAGGGATACCTAACTGGATAACATTGGTTAACTAAGTCAAGCTAACTAAGTAACTGGGAAAATCGCCCTTAGGCTTCCTTCTGTCCGATCACAACCGTCCATTAAACTATTTTTAGTAATTGGACATATAATAAGGCAAATAAATATAAAATTTTTTGGAATTCAAGTTAGACAGTCTACTATTCAAAATTACCTTACTGGTATAAAAGATTTTCCGATAACTACTGAGGGTATGATAATATATTTTTATCTAATAATAAATTTTTAAGAATGAATGGTTGATTTGAGAATGAATTCCATGGAAGAAAAAAAGGAAATGAGAGTCGTTCATGCAGGATAGTTTCCGGTCACATGTTGGATTTTCCGGACTATAGGGCCGGGAGGCCCTTTTCGACCGTGTTCAATAAAAAACAAGTCATCTGGGTTATTGCCGATCCGAAGAGGGTGAATCACGAGTGTCATCCCCGTTACAGAGAAACAATATCCGTTTGATCTCTTCTCCGTTTTACCGCGTTTCGCCACTCATATTTTTTTTCCTCTCTCCCCTTCTAAAAAGAATGCCTTGGAGAATTTCGTAGAGGTTCGTTTGCCCCTTGGACCCTCTTTCTCCTATAACAACTTCGCACTCTGAAACGAGCCATTATTGGAAAGTAATAATGAAAAAAAAAAAAGAAAGTTGGCTTTCGTGGTTTAAGCACGCTCCCTTCCAGTGGTTTAAACTTACGAATACTCTTTAAAGAAGCATCAGCGGTTTTAGATTTGTTTTAAAATATAAAATTAAGTAATTTTATTTCACCTAACCCCGTTACTACTAAAAAGGGGTTTATTGGGTCTTTCAGTATCCTTAATTTATACGTTGGTAGCCCAATTGAAAGCTAATTCACGAACACTGATCTTGAATCCTTAATTAATATCTTAAATTATGATCCTGAATTAATTAGAAACCCGCTGTTGATGTCGACGTCGTTGTCAACGAGTGGGCCTATTTCATCCATCCATGCATTTAGGTGTGCGAACAGCGGATGGCTTTATCGATGTGCAGTACTAAGATTGTTAAGGCATCCGGAGCTGTTTCGAAAACAAGAAATCGCAGCACTTTCACCGTAAAATTACTTTCCGCTGTCTGAGCACTAAAAATCGAGGGAAATTTTTTTACAAAAGCTCGTTCACGTTATTTTGGCAATGTCTAGGCGGTCTTGGGAGCAGTTTTTCCGAAAAAGTTTTCCTTTGGAAAATGGAAAATTTACTTTTCGACGAAAACATTTTTTTTAAAAACCGCTAGTCATTTTGTAGGTTTTGACGAGCTCTTTCTAAAAACATATTATATAAGAAAATCCGATGAATAGTTTCGTCGTAATCCATTTACAAAGATTTGGAGAAAAATGCCGGGAGTGAAAGAAACTATCCCCCTATCAATGTCGGGATTGTGGAGGGGAGTTACTGCAAAAAAGATTTTTTTAAGAATTGGTAAAAATGATAAAGCAATATAATTAAGCAGCTTAAAAAACGACTCTCCACCACTATAAAAAATATCAACGTTTAACTGTCGAGCCTCGTGGGAAAAGTAAAACCTAAGAGTGGCTAAAACTATTATTTTTTAAATTTCTATGCCTTATTATTTAACGCCCGAAAAAAAGTTTATTGTTAAAAAGCCAGACTGCCCACTTTTCTGTATACATAATAAGTCATGAGTTAATAAACATTAGAGTTTCTGAGGGAAAATATAGGTGGCCGAATGAAATTTACATAAATTAAAGAATCATGTAAACATGCGGGGGCTCATGCGAGTGATGGAGTTTATGTTAATGAAAGCACTTTTCAGCCCTTTTCGATCGGCTGTTATCATTATTACTTTTAGTTCGAATTTTTTAAAAATAATCTCAAAGGATCCATTATGAAATTTTTGAAATACTTTTGCTCTGAAAATTGTATGTGAAATTTTTCCAATTTCTAACTATCGAGCTTCGAAATGTATTAATCAATAGTTTCCTTTTAATCAAGCCCGTTTGGTTGGCCCCTTGTGGTTCCCCGGCGATGAGGCTTTGATTGAGATTGATCAATGAAGATTCAGCCGCTTAATTTATGACGGGGGTATCTCGGTGCAGATTACATCAGGGGCGAAAATGATATTCATATTTCATTTTTACGCGCCCGCTTTGAGGTTGAATAATCACCAAGCTTCTCGCATTCCTAAACAAAATAAATAAATATCGGTTTTTTAAAGTTTTTTAAAATTCAATATATTTATTCTTTCCCTAAGTACATGGCAGGAGGTTAGAAAAATAGTACATATTTCATTATAAAGAGTTTCATTTTCTATAACTTGATGATCATTAAAAAATTTATATAGAACCTTAGGATCTTCGGATTGGATGTTGTCAATTAAGTGGTGAGTAGGATCAGCCACATCAGATTTGATCGAAGCCTGCAGCTGCTCTCTTTGGCTATGGTAAAGCGGACATCGGAGTAGCAGGTGCTGAAGGTTCCTTTCAGCCACAGCCTCGGCTGCCGTTTGTCAGTTGAGATTTCTTTACACTGATTTTGAGTACGTATTTGTTGGTACACCTGAGTGAGCCAAGAAGCACAGGAGATCGTATGGTAGGTCGTAGGGAAGTTTATTTTTGAGGTGTTTATATAACTGGAGCTTTTCCAGGCGATTTCTCCGTCGGCTTCAATCAGTTTTAGTTTTGATGGAGGGAGAAAGTTAATTTCCAATTCTATTTTAAATTGAAGTGTAGGCCGATTTTCTCAATAAGCCTTCTTAAACTGGAAATTTAATTTTAATGTTTAATGTTATTTGAGGAGCCTTCCAAATTTTGTAGTCTTGCTTTTTGCACGTTTTTTAAAATTCTTTTTCAAAAAACAATTGTAAATAAATATTACCCAAAAAAATGAATATAAATAATTAAAAATTTTACATACAGAGAGCATTATGGTGGGCTCTAACCGGCCTTAATCCGAAGGAACCGCTTTGAACGGATTTGAATAAGTAATTCTCTAATTACCCAAGCAAGGATGTGAGTGTTTGTAGACCCACTTGAACGCGTTCCTATTAAACCCTTGAAGTTATGGCCTTTATTAGATGAACGCGATATTTTAACCGTTCGAGTAAACCGAATTCTCACCTCTCCCTTCTTCTCCCAAAAATCGTTTTAAATAATTTATTACCTTCCATAATTACTTACGATCCTTTTAATGTTATTCAAGATTCTATCGCCCAAATTGAAAATCGAGGTTGAAAACCTAGCCGCGATACTTTATAAGAAAATGACTAAAATTAATAGTAGTCGCTCTATCTTCACCTTGAATCTATAATTCTACGCCACACTAAGTTTTTTTCCTTCCCCTAATTTGTTAATATCGAATTTAAAGCAATCTGTATTTTATGTGCAACGATAAAAATCTTGAAAAGTTGCTAATTTTCTTTTCAGATTCCTCCGCAAGTAAATCCCCGGGTTTTTAAAAATAGGTCACTGGCTCCCGACAACTAAAATAATCTTAAGTAATTCAATATTTCTTTAAAAAATGGAGGCGGTAATATGCTAAAAGAGAAAAAAATAGAGAAAAATCTTTGACAAGGAATCTCTCCACATCTGGATATAAGCGTTTCTATCCCATAAATCAGTTGTTTCCATAGTAGCCATCCATGAATGTAGGTGGGTTTGAATTGCTTCCGGTCCCGCCCTTATTTATCTGATTTGACCCCCCTATTCTGACTCCTGAATATGTTTTGTCTTGGAATTCTAAATCGATACGATTTATATCGGGCGATTTAAGATTTTTGGAATTGTAGAGAGGAAAATATAATTTTATTAAAAAAAAAAAATTGTTTAAGCATTTTTTCTTCAAAATATTCTTTAATTTGTAAAACTTTGTTTATTCCTTCCCTTTTATTGTTCGCCCTCCTGCTTTTATTAACTTCCTTGACAGCTCAATTAAAAGTTTATACCATCCGATACTACGATATTAAATACCTGGAATAATAAAAAGGATTTTTTTTGTTAAATTTGTGTAGATAATTCTTTAAATGGAATTAATTCATAGTTTAAAATCTCCTGCACAGTCCCTGTTCGGAGAAAAACGTAAAACCTCAGTGAATTTAATGATGATTTTGTGATTCCCGCGAGAAATGGCTTAAGGGAAAGGGTTGTTACTACCTTTGGGGCTTCTTTTTACGACTCATTTGTATATGGTCCGAGACCCTCTTTTTCCCAACACTCTCGCTTTTTTCAATCTTACATTTCCCCATAGAAACGATGTGATTTTCCAAAGAAAAAAAAATTTTTTTTGAAGAGGCAATGAATTATCATTGTTTCTAATAATTAAACATGATAATGATTTCGAGGAAATTATGTTAAACTCTTTAATAAGGGCGGTGGTACTCACCGCGGAATAAATGGTCTGCAGAATAGACCGGTCCCTCCCTTCGCTCCGGGCGTTGGTTTAGATTCATCACGTGTCAGTAATTTTGCCGCACCCTTTATCCAACGGAGGATCAACTCATTTTATCCTCTTGATGCATACTATGAGCTCACAAAGGGATAAACGCCACCACGGCAAAAAAACAATTTGTATTCCTCCGTTTTTGGCGAGTTAACCCCGCGATTACTTTTGATAAAAATCCAATGGGAAAATTCATTTATTTTCCGTCATAATCAAAAAGGATGGCCCTGAAAAATACAATATCGTTGAGAAGTTCAAAATTAATAAATGTTATTTAAACAGAAAATTCGCCCTTTCACATTTGAATAAAGCTTGGCGTTTTGCAATCGGACCTCCCATGTTTGAGTTGATCATCGGACGTTACCCATTCTTTTGAGTTGAGCCGTGCAGATTTTAACTTTGCTTTGGTTCGCTAAAGCATTTTGTCCATTGATTAGGCTAAATATATGACGGAAGTACGTGGGTAGGTAAGTAAGTGGGTACATAAGTAGGTGGCTCTCTAAGGGGGTCGATTTGGCCCCAACGTCTGGGAAATCGTTAAAAAGTGGTTTTATGAAAAAAAAAAGTTAAATGTAAACCCCCTTAATTTAAATCAAAGAATTCGATGATCTAATTAAAAATGCGTTTGGATATACAGGGTGCCCCCAACAGAGCCTAACTTCGTTATTTCAAATGAGAATCCTCTTTTTTATTTCAGATTCGTAATCTACGCAAAATTTCAAGTGGATTTGACTCTTCATATGACCTCTTGACAACTTAAAAAATGTCTTAAAATGGATTTTAGACCCTAATTAATTTGGCATTTTTTAAAGTTGTCCGAAGAGGTCATATGAATAGTCAAATCAACTTGAAATTTTGCGTCGATTACCAATCATAAACATTCAGATTATATGCATGAATGGCTTATCTTTCTATTCATCTTAAACTGAACTACGTGTATACCCGAGGGAATTTGTAGTTGGAAATCTATAGTGTCAAACTTCAGAAACTATTTTTGCATAGGATTTTAACACAAATTTGCAGCCTATTTACCTTCTCTGAATATTTATCGAATTTCTACCGAGTCGCAAAATTTCTGTTGAAACTGAAGGAAGTTTTTAGTTCAACTCAAAAATCTTAAGGTAAGCTGGCAAATAGTATTTTCGCGATTGAGTGCAATATTTACTTTTGAGTAACTTAAGAAGAGAATAAATCAAGTATTTAACTTTCTCTAGTGGTGGAAATCACGAGATCGGCGTTATTTGATTGATTATAGCAAAGTTTGTCCTAAAAAAATCACTTTTCACGGATCCACTTATCTTCTTCAAATACCCAAGTTATAATTTTTCATTTAATGATGATTTATTCATTCAGTTCTTTCAGCCTAAATTTAGTTATTGGCTTGAGGAGAGATTTTCCCATCGTTCCTGTTAGTGATGTTCAAATATTTGTACTTTTTAATCAGGCTGTTAAGAAAGGTTTAATGGTTTGCTCGTTGAAACAGTTTCCGCTAAGTAAACCTCGGATAAAGCGTTTTAAAGATTTTGAAAAGTAATCAAAATATGATCACGAATTTAAGGATTATATGGTTTACAAAGGCCTTTCGATGAGGTCCCTTTTGGTGGGATCTATAACGTGAGTAATCCGTGACCGCAATTGTGCCGAACACATCAATTAATAGGTACGGCTAAGATTTGCATGACAATCGCGGAGTATTCAAACTCGAAAATCACAGATGGTTTTTAAATCCTCCGTTTAGAAATGTTTTTCTCTCCCTCTCCCGAGTATCCGTAACTTCCTTTTCAGTTAATTTATAACGTTTTTCCACCGCAAGACCCATCAAGAGGGGATGAAGTATGCCTTCCTCAGGTTATTGTGTGTCAAGGTATGATTTAGAAACGTAGCGACAGGAGAGGGTCAATAATGTTTATGAGTTTCGGTTAACTTTATGATGCGATAAATTTCAACGCAATTATATACTAAGGCTAGCATAGTTAGTAATATTAGAGAGCAGAGGAGAGAAATTGGCTTTAACCTCCCCTCTTCCACAACATTCAAGCATTTATGTTCCCAAGGTTCCAACTGTTAACCTATGAACGTTAATTTATTCTCCTTGGTTTTCGTATGTTTAAAATTGGAAAAAAAAAACCGTGGAGAGTGACATCTTGGTTTAAAAAAAAGGAAAGTCATTCATTTT
>JACGAQ010001419.1:0-60495 GCA_014119065.1 Orius insidiosus | reverse complement strand
GGGGAATCGTGGAATGAAACAACCAGTCGACCGTCGGCTTTTTATAATGAAAGGTGGAAGACGTTTCGTGAGTGAAATGGTGGTTTTTTATAAGTGATTTTTGTTTTGAAATAGGTGTATGAAACTTTGACATCTCCCATACTAAAAGGATATCCATGCCATCAGGTACAAACCAAAAATTTTTTTTCAAACCTACCAAAATTTAGTATTTTGACAATTTTAATCTACGGAAGAAGATAGGTTGAATTATATATTTTTGAACCCCTAAACACCAGCTAAATCGGATGTATACATTTTTTATTGTTTCAGTAAAAGTACAAAAATTTTCACTGTTTTTATCTCTTACTCTTATAATTATTTTTACAGTAGGTTTGCTCTATCATGAAAGGAAAAGCCAGGGCGTTTTACCCACGTGGTTATTCCATGCGAAGAGACTAAAAAAGTTTTACAATCCAGGATAAAAGGGGAAGAGTGAAAGTATTTTTTTTCATGAACGATTTAGATTTGAGAGTTTTGTCTGTCGAAAACTAAAGGATTTACGAGGACATTAGCGATTGCCAACGTTTTGTTTGCCTTTTGTGCTCTTTTCGTCAAGAATACCGATCTAAAACGAAAAATCATAATAGAAGGGGGATCTTTTTTGAAGAAGAGCACTCTCGAAATGTGAGCAGATCTGGCCTTCGCTTAGTAAATAGAGGCGAGAAAAGTCCTTGACTGGAGTTACATTCATAGCTTCCTAAAATACATATGCACGCTCAAACGATTTTATTTGGTTTATCCAAGGCCTCTTGTTAATTTTAAACAGCGCATTTTACAGACCCACCAGTTTTCTTTTATAAAACTTGAAATTTTCAAACCTTTTTTTTCTCTCAAAGAATTTTTTAACTCTTGAACTTTTTGCAAGTTTTCCTAGAACTCCTTTTCGGAGAAGAGTGATGGAGCAAGGACATTCTAACGACTAATGACATTTCCGCACTAAAATGTTGAACCGAATAACCTTTCTTAACATTTTAAACAGACCACTTTTCCCTCTCTCTTTTGGTTGATCATCTTCATAAAATCCTTTGCGTAGAAATTTCGTTTATCATAGAACGCTCGTCGATTTGAAAATTTGAGTTATTTTCTGTAAAAACCTAATTGGTATTTTAATTAATGGAGTTTAGGGGAGAATAATCCGGAGTTAGTCGGTTTTAATAATATTGCCTGAATAATTACGTGTTTTCAACGAGAATTCTGTCATGATTGTTTTGCTACGCTATTTACAGATCGAAACCGTAGATTAGATTAGATTTAGGTTGTTTGGGGCCTTGTGCACTCCGACCCTAATGGGTCTATTGTGCGCCCTTGTTTCCTAATCAGAGCTCCCCATCAAGCCCCAGGCTCTTAATTAGCCTCCAGAGGCTGGACAGGGGTCTCTTTGTGTAGTTCGATGGACTGGGTTTCTCTTCCCCTATATCCATGAACCTCAGCCGTGCTAGGCCTTCGCAATAACAGAGGACGTGCTCCGCCGTCTCCTCCTCCAAGCAGAAGCGGCAGGTGCTGTCCTCTGTCACTCCCAACCTTTGAAGGTGCTTACGGAGTTTACAGTGGCCAGTCAGCAGACCCACCATAATGCGGACTTTGGTTCTGCCCTGCCTGAGCAGGTCTGCTGTAAATCCATGCCGTGGTCCACTAATGAACATCTTGGCATGCCTTTGACCTCGAGCTTTATGCCATCTCGTCAAAGTAGCAGAGAGAGTTTGCCTTTTGAGCTCCTCCTCTTCACACTCCTAGAAATGTGACAGAAGGGCTCAGGGCCAATGGGGGTCATTTCTGATCCCTTGCGGGCCAGCTCGTCGGCCTTCTCATTGCCCCTGAGCCCCGAGTGCCCTGGTATCCATGACAGCAAGACAGAGTTGTCGGCGGATATTTCTTCCAGGGCCTTTAAACAGTCCCGCACCACCACCGAGGTGTTTTCGGGGGCAGATAGTGCTTTTAGTGCGGCCTGGCTATCGGAGCAGATTGCTATTTTCTTGTTTTTTAAGCCCAATCTGCATATTTCCTTAGCGCAGTGTTCAATGGCTATTGTTTCCGCCTGGAAGACGGTGGCATACCGTCCCAGGCAGATAGTCATTTCAGCGTGATGCTTTGGTCCGTACACCCCGGCCCCAGTGCCAGATGGCATTTTGGAGCCGTCGGTGTACCAGATAGAGTGAGCGTTTATGGGGCGGTTTGCCCTCCACTCCTCCCTATCCGGGATTATCACTTTGAATTTATTATCGAAGTGATACTCCTTGACAGCATAGTCCGAGGGCATCCCCAGTATGGGATCGGACATTATGGCGTCGCGGAGTTTCTGTTGTTTCAGCTCATGTCTCGAAATGATCGGGGATTGACCCTGCATGAGCCTTACAACTGTGGCTTTAGCCATTTCTTTGAGAAATAAGTGGAGAGGTGGAAGGTCCAAGAGGACTTCTAAGGCCATGGTCGGAGCTGTCCTCATGGCTCCTGTGATGCTCAGGCACGCAGACCTTTGAACTTTTTCCAGGAGCCGCTCCGTTTTTACCTGATCCGCCTTAGTCCACCACGCCACTGACCCATAGGTTACCATAGGTCTGACGACCTGTTTGTACAGCCATAGGGTCATGCTTGGATTCAGACCCCAGTTTTTACCACATAGCCTTCTGCATTGCCCGAGGGCTCGCAGCGCCTTTTGGGTGGTCTTGGCGAGGTGAGCGTTCCACGTAAGCCTCTGGTCGAAGGTGACGCCCAGATACTTCGCCTCAGTGGAGTATGGAATCGCCACCCCACCAAGCCCCAGGGGTCTGAGACCCCTTAGTTCCCTCCTTTTTGTGAAGGGGACTACTACTGTCTTCGTAGGGTTAATGGATAAACCCTCCCGAACACACCAGTCACTAACCAGGGTTAGTGCCCGCTGAACCCTTTCAGAAATGGTCCCAGCAAATCTGCCTCTGACCACCACCGCCAGGTCATCCGCATAGCCTAGACAGTCGTAGCCATCTTCAGCCAGCAGATGTAGCAGGTCGTCAACCAGGGTCACCCACAGGAGAGGGGAAAGAACCCCCCCTGCGGGCAACCCCTAGTCGTCCTCGCTACAATGGAAGAGTCGCCCAAGGTCGAGGTGATGACCCTAGAGCTCAGGCAGCTCTCGATCCATTCGCAAATCTGACGATCGACTCCCTTGTTATTCATAGCTCTGATCATGGAGTCAGTGGTTGCGTTGTTGAACGCTCCCTCCACGTCCATGAACAGAGCCGTGGCAATCTCCTTATCCTCAATGGATCTTGATAGGAGACGGGTGAGATCATCCAACGCTAGGTCTGTGGATTTACCCGGCTGATAGGCGTACTGTCGACAGCTTAGGGGATTAGTCCTTAGAGCCGTCTCTCGCACATACCTATCTACCAGTTTTTCCAGAGCCTTGAGCATGAAGGATGATAAGCTGATGGGTCTGAAGGCCTTTGGAGTGTGGTCTCCCTGTTTGCCTATCTTAGGTAGGAAAACAACCCTGACCTCTCTCCAAGCCTTCGGAATACACCTCCATGCTATGCTGGCCCTAAATGACCTTATAAGATGCGGCAGGAGTTTTTCCTGGCCTCTTTGCAGGAGTGCTGGGTAGATGCCGTCTGGCCCTGCGGCCTTGAACGGCTTGAATCCACTCAGCACCCACTTTAGCCTGGAGGGGGTAACTATGTGTTTCGCCACTGACCAGTCCTCCTTCCCTGCCCTTCTTCCTCCGCACAAGGCAGTGGAATGGGCCTCTGGGATAGAACCAGGAAAGTGCGTGTTAATGAGAAGGTTTAAGCTCTCCTCAGCAGTGGTCGTATAGGTTCCATCGGTCTTTTTCAGGAATCCTACTTGACCCCCTGTACCATCCTTCGACAGGACCCTGTGGATTCTGGCCGCTTCTGGCGTCTCATGCACCTCTCCGCAAAACCTCCTCCACGAGGCCCTTTTCGCTTTCCGGATTTCTTTATTGTACAGGGTTAACTGCTCTCTATATGTATCCCAGGCGTTGGTGGCTTTGGCTCTATTAAATAGCCTTCTCACCTGGATGCGCAGTTCCTCCAGATGATTGTTCCACCAAACAGTTTTATACCTGTTTCTCCTGGTCTTCTCCGGGCAGTTGGCTTCCCAGGCCTCAACAATGGCCTCGCTCAGCTGCCTCGTGACAGTGTCCAGGTCACCCCTGTCTGAGATCGTCCCACCCACCGTCCTCAGGTTCAGACTGAGAGACTTGGAGAAGCCGTCCCAGTTCGTCTCCCGAGGATTCCGATAGGTGGTAGATACCAGATTCGGGATGTCTAGCGTGAACCGGATGTGTCTGTGATCGGAGCCGGAAGGTTCCTGAGACACATGCCAGTCACGGATGTTAATTCCCCCCCTGGGCAGGCACAGGGTTATATCCAGTACCTCTGCCCTTGAGCGGATCACAAACGTCGGTTCATTGCCAACATTGGCTATGTCAAGCCCTTCACCAGCGATAAAGTCTAAAAGGGACTCACCTCTGGCGTTTATGTTGCTACTACCCCAGTTTGTGTGATGTGCATTGGCGTCGCAGCTGATCAGGAGAGGAAGGCACCTACTGCGCGCGTGATCCACAACCTGTTGTATGGCTTCTGGTGGACAGGTGTCCTCGTCCGGGAAGTAGGCCGAGCATATTAGTACCTTTTTTGGTCCTACTTCCGTTTTCACTGTCAGGATTCCTGCAACAATCCCCTGAGCAAAGCTCAGGGATCAATAAGCAATTGAATTCTTTACTTACCACCATGCAGGCTCGAGGTCTGGGGGCAGACCTATCATACATTACCTGAGTGGTTGGGACTCCGAGGCCCCTGACGACGCTTCCATTCAACCATGGTTCCTGCAGGAGGGCTATGTCCACGCCTTCATTCTCCATCGTTTTGCACAGGATGGCCGAGGCCGCCCTTGCGTGATGGAGATTTCCCTGCAGGAACCGGAGTCCCTCCTTCCCCCTCATTTCGTCGGTGAGGGGGCCACCGAGCCCACAGCCACGGGGGGATCAACCTCCATGGTACCCTCCGGCGCCCTGACGAGGGGCTGTGCCGAAGGCCTTAGTAGTGGGCTGGTGTTGTCCACCGAGCCCACAGCCATGGGGGAATCAACCTCCATGGTACCCTCCGGCGCCCTGACAAGGGGCTTTGCCGAAGGCCTTAGTAGTGGGCTGGTGTTGTCCGTTAAATCCGGAGGGGTGGTAAATTGGGCCTTTTTCGCTTCTTTTTGCCCTTTTTCCCCTCCTTCTTCTGCTTTTGATCCCCCTCTGCTCGTTGCTCGGAAGGGGGGTCCGCGGGAGAATCTCCCTTGGTTGTCTCCCCCTCCCTCGCCCTGAACTTGAGGGTTCTCATGCCAAAATAGGCCTGCATGCCCTCTGACTTCAGGGCCTCCAGGGACTCCCCGTCCATGGCGAAGGTCCAAACCTTACCTCCGTCACTGGACCGGTCGCCCCAGGACGCCCATCTGTCGGTACGCAACCGCCTATTACTTACTTGAAGTCTGGAGAGGATCTGATCTTTGGTCAGATCCTTGCCAAACTCCTCCGCGACGAATACCGTGCACGTCACCGGCCGGGGGATCTCCTCACCCTTCAGCGCACGGAGGTTTGCACCTTCCCATGGCCTCAGGGTGGGGGTAATATCCACCAGCCAGCCCGCCGCCTCGGCATTCGCACAGGTAACAAGGAGGAAGCCCGGCCTATGATTGGATCGGAGGAAGCGGATTTGAATTCCGCTGTCCACCTCCCTCTCATAGGCTTTGAGGACAGCCTCCAGCACCCTGTCCTGTTGCTCATCGCTGAGCTGGACCTTAGGGTAGTCGGTGTCCACCAGACCTACCTTCACAGAGGCCGAGGCATCCCTATAGGAGAGCTGAGCTCTTACCTGTTCGGGCTGCCTCGGTTTTTTCCTCTCAGGGGCCTTAACCGGTGTGACCGACTCTGATCTGGGCCGTTTTGCCCTGGCGCTATTGGACTTAGTCGTGCAGGGAGTATCACCCCCTGTCGACGTCCCCGCCTTTGGCATTGACCTGGTCAGTTTAGTAATTATGTTGTCCCGGATGACGGACCTCTTGGCCCTCAGGAACTCCACCCCTCGCCGACTAGATTTTGAATCCTGTGTCGGGATTGGCCGGTGAGTTTGACCCTTCTGACCTCCTGGTCCGTCATCCTCTCCAACTCCTCAATGGACCTTGGCCGGACGTGCGGTCCGCGGGTGCTGGCTTCGGGAGCCTTTGCACCGCGTCCCGTCCCCCGTGCCGCCCCTTGAGGAGCCGGAGCCACCGTCCTCACTGTTTGTTCTGTGGTGGTGGGTGTGTTTGTGGTGTGTGTGTTTTTGTTTGTTGAGTTGGTGTTCATAAGGAAACGGAGTAAGCTAGGGAAGTAAGGTCCGCCCGACCAGAGCCCCGCATGGCCGGGTAAGTCTAAATACAAGGGGGGGTCGACCGGTGCCCCCAGGGAGAACGTTAGGGACCGAAGTTACCCCTCGGCCATCCAGCCCTCGGCACGTTGCTCCTTACACCTTAGCTTGGGGTTTTCTGTAGGGGTTGTCTCCCTTAGCCTGTATTCCCCGTTATAGCGCCGGGAGTCGCTCTTGCCCTCCACCGTTAGCCGCTCATCGCGTTGCCCAGGGTACACGACGAGGACGTGGTGGTTGGGCTTGGGGTATGTCGTAAAGTCCGACTGAGGCATTACCCGGTATTTTGGTCCTCCAGGGTCCAGGCCACCCAGGAGGTACCGAGGCCTTCACTCCCCCTTGTACCCCCCAAAAAAAAAAAAGGTACATCAAGTTATATCTTTTCCCAAAAAAACTATGGGACTTCCAAATATCAAAATTAATATTTAATAAAAAATGAAGCGAATTTTGATGAAAACTGTGGCCGTAAAGTGTTCCGGAAAAAATGCTACGGCCGGCCGGCACCACAGACAAAGTTGAAATCGGTGAAGATCAATATTCAATTTGACATTACGGGGTCTGGAAGACCCTTCTCCATTAACCCGACGTGGAGGGTAAAACAATAACTTTTTTAAGGAAGTTAAAAATGTTGAAGTTGAGTAGGCTTGAGAAAAAGTATATAGGCAGTTCCCATTTATTCTCATAGATAGCACTGGAGTTCTCTGTTCAGCAATACTGTATAATATGCAATATGTAGAGCCTAATTAGCATGTTCCCACCTTCATGTAATATTAGCTTTGTTCCAACCGCAGTTTGGAACTCCTGAAGCATGCGCAGAAGGATTCGGACGTCAAATTTCAGATGTCTTCTGCTTTGACGGACAAACAAGTCGAACGAAGTCAATTTGACGTCGTCTGCGCATGCTCCAGGAGTTTCAAACTGCGGTTGGAACAAAGCTACTAATTCTGGCAACTACGTATATTCCCAAACCGAAATTCGCAATCCGCTCCATAAACTACGTGCTCGACATTTGTCGGGCTTTAGCTTGCTTAAGCCAACTATCAATTTATTTTTTCTGCGTACTTCAAGTCCTTAGCTTGGCTGAAACGAGCACTTTTAAAAAGTCTTGGAAAGTTGGGGGAAAAAAACGAGAGTGAGAGAGAGTGAGAAGGGGATTTTGATATGTGGCTCTCTCGTGCGGTTAAGTCTTTCTGCGAGGCGGGAATCGTGGAATGAAACAACCAGTCGACCGTCGGCTTTTTATAATGAAAGGTGGAAGACGTTTTCGTGAGTGAAATGGTGGTTTTTTATAAGTGATTTATTGTTTTGAAATAGGTGTATGAAACTTTGACATCTCCCATACTAAAAGGATATCCCATGCCATCAGGTACACCAACAAAATTTTTTTTTTCAAACCTACCAAAATTTAGTATTTTGACAATTTTAATCTACGGAAGAAGATAGGGTTGAATTATATATTTTTGAACCCCTAAACACCAGCTAAATCGGATGTATACATTTTTTATTGTTTCAGTAAAAGTACAAAAATTTTTTCACTGTTTTTTATCTTCTTACTCTTATAATTATTTTTACAGTAGGTTTGATTGCTCTTATCATGAAAGGAAAAGCCAAGGGCGTTTTACCCACGTGGTTATTCCATGCGAAGAGACTAAAAAAGTTTTACAATCCAGGATAAAAGGGGAAGAGTGAAAGTATTTTTTTCATGAACCGATTTTAAGATTTGAGAGTTTTGTCTGTCGAAAACTAAAGGATTTACGAGGACATTAAGCGATTTGCCAACGTTTTGTTTGCCTTTTGTGCTCTTTTTCGTCAAGAATACCGATATCTAAAACGAAAAATCATAATAGAAGGGGGATCTTTTTTGAAGAAGAGCACTCTCGAAATGTGAGCAGATCTGGCCTTCGCTTAGTAAATAGAGGCGAGAAAAGTCCTTGACTGGAGTTACATTCATAGCTTCCTAAAATACATATGCACGCTCAAACGATTTTTATTTGGTTTATCCAAGGCCTCTTGTTAATTTTAAACAGCGCATTTTACAGACCCACCAGTTTTCTTTTATAAACTTGAAATTTTCAAACCTTTTTTTTCTCTCAAAGAATTTTTTAACTCTTGAACTTTTTGCAAGTTTTCCTAGAACTCCTTTTCGGAGAAGAGTGATGGAGCAAGGACATTCCTAACGACTAATGACATTTCCGCACTAAAATGTTGAACCGAATAACCTTTCTTAACATTTTAAACAGACCACTTTTCCCTCTCTCTTTTTGGTTGATCATCTTCATAAAATCCTTTGCTGTAGAAATTTCGTTTATCATAGAACGCTCGTCGATTGAAAATTTTGAGTTATTTTCTGTATAAACCTAATTGGTGGTATTTTAATTAATGGAGTTTAGGGGAGAATAATCCGGAGTTAGTCGGTTTTATAATAATATTGCCTGAATAATTACTTGTGTGGTTTTCAACGAGAATTCTGTCATGATTGTTTTGCTACGCTATTTACAGATCGACAACCGTAAACCGCAATCGTTTCGTTCAATTTAAACTCTTGTTTTGTAAAAAAAAAAAAGAAACGAAAAAACATGTATCCAGTTTTTCTAGTACTTAAAATCTGACATTTTTTAAAATTGTTAATTATTATAAAAGCATCAGAGAATCTACGGATGACTAAGTTGTCACAAGTTTTTCTCGGGGTTTGGAAATAGCTTTGTTCCTACCGCAGTTTGAAACTGTTTAGACACTTCTGGAGCATGCGCAGAAGGATTCATTCATCGTTCAAATCGTTTTTCCGTCAAATCTGAAATCACCCACGTCAAATTAGACGTGAATATCCTTCTGCGCATGCTTCAGAAGTGTCAAATCAGTTTCAAACTGCGGTTGGAACAGAGCTAATATCTAATTTTAAAAAAATCTACTAACATAACGGTACGATCTCGAGGCTAACATGTGCACATCGCGCCAGCTCAGGATATAGCTGTACATATTTTTTTTAACTTCCTTTTTTTTTTCTTCTTCTTGGGATTGATTTGACTTGATGAAATATCTGTAACTTTTTTGTAAAAAATTTGTTTACAATATGAAGATAATAGATAAATAAAATTATAACCGGTATGTTAATGCACTTCTCTCACTTAGAAAATTACATATTTGTTTTGATTTAAAAACCATCTGCCATTTTACCGTTTGATTGCGGAAGTCCAAGTCTCAAGTACTTCCGCTATTTGTGTTTATGCGAAGAGCTGGTAGTCACGGCTTAAGTTCGTTGAACTGAAAAGATGATGCTCTAAAACAGATCAGCAAAAAATGTACCAGGGCGCCACTAAAAATTTGTGTTTTTAAAAAAATTTTGAAATCAGTTTTACCAACTCATTATTGAGGTAGAGAGAATAGTGTTCAAAAATAAACGATGGCTGTTTTACTAACGCATTATTTCTTTAATAATAGGTACGATTATATTATTAGCTTTCTTCCAACCGTGATTTGAAACTCCTGGAGCGTGCGCAGAAGCATCCGCAAGTCAAATTTGATGTCAGATGACTTCAGATTTGAAAAACGAATTGAACGACGTTAATATGACGTCCAAATCCTTCTGCGCATGCTCCAAGAGTTTCAAATTGCGGTTGGAACAGAGCTATTGTATCTCATAAAAGTGAAATTCTGGGTGTATATTGGGTTTCGAGCCCATTTGCACTCTGGAAACAAGTGATAAGGTTTCCGATACATTAACTCAAAGCATATACATACATAAACATAATCTTGTTAGGTTACTAAATGGTTGAAATATAGAGTTTTACTTATACATTCATCTCTAATTATTTGTGAAATCCAAAATGTATGACGATATCTCAAAAATTTCTTTTCATGTAAAGTTCTGAAGGAAGCGTGCGGTTGGCAAAAGATTTGAGAGGTTCTGAGGCAATTAGGACGTTTGATAACAAGATAAAGGAATGCTGGAAGCCTTGCTCGCGATCGCCCATTGTCTTGTAAACTTGTCATGAGGATGTTTAACTGGCATTCCTTTCCGTCTTTGCTCCCCCACCGACGACGAGATTAGTGATGCCTCATTTTACAAAATTATTCGATGATAACTCCGATGTCTCAATTTGACAAAAATGCCATTTTTTTCCTTCATTATTTTAAGTCAAAATTATAGAAAGTAGGTACTCCGTTTGTCGACACGGCTTTGAAAAAAAGCAAAGGGCACGTTTTGCGTGTCAACTCCCAAAAACAACAAATAAGTAGAAAGTAAGGTGACGCAAAGTTTATGAAAGACGTGAATTTTATTATTTTTTAAGTCTATAAAATAAAGCTTAATTTTCCTCGATAAGTGAAAATTTCATTGGAAGATAATTTTTGGTTTCTTCCATCCACAATTAAGTAAAAAAAAAGTTTAAATTTTCCAGTATAAAGAACGAGTAATTTCTTTCAAGTGCAATAAAATTACTTTAAAACTTCCTGAGTAATTAATTCTTTGTAGGGGGAGGAAAAAAAAGTTTTAAAAGAACCAAGACGGACCTGGAAAGAGTTTGATCGTTTGGAAATGACCTAGAAAAAAAGTTAACGAGTTAAAATTTTTTCTTACTATGAAAATGTCATTTCGTTTCGACTTTTAATTTTCACATTTTAGCGTTATCACCTGTTATTTATCAAACTCTGTTGTAGAAAGAAAGAGAGAGAAAAAGAAAGGTAAAAAATGTTTTTCGAACTAAATGAAAGGAAGCTGTGAAAATTGTTCCGAAAATCGTTGTTGTGAAGTTTACCGGAAAAACTGGCGACGGACAGCCGGCACCGCAGACAAATTATTCGGTAAAAATAATGTATCAATTTTTCTCTACGAGTTAGATTGATTTTGAGACAAATATAGCAAGCTGCCATAAAAAGTTAAGTAGTTTTCAGTTTTAGTTCTAAATTCATCCAAGCCCAGCATTTTATTCTTCAGTCTGAAAAGGGCTTCATGCCGAATGCTCATCGAAGGTCGGGCTATAAAAGAAGCGCATTGTTCGCCCGAGCACAATGCCCACGTATGCAATTAGACGGTTTCTGAATGAAAATTTTCTTATTGTGCTCTTTATGAAAGGGGACAAATTAAAAATTCCACCTGTTTTTCTTAGCGTGAAAAATCAGTTTTATATTCATTAGTCATTACTATATTTTAAAAGAGACCCAATCGTCGTACAATAAATAAAGTTGAATCCGATTAATCGTGTAGAAAGTGAATTTAGGTTATTTCCTTTTTAGATACGGAAGGTTATTCCATAAATATTGATTTCAAGCTGAAGGTAATGGGTCGCAAAGAATTTAATCGGCTTCTTGGCCGAATCTTCAAACAGCACGGAAATAACGAAAATCGTTGATTAACTTAGTAAAATATAATTTATATGAGGCGCTCCGGGTACGAAGGGCGAACTCAACAAAACGTAGTTTCGAGATATTCGCATTTTAAAGTTTTATGTTACGGGCGAACTCAACAGAAAAGTCATCCCCTGGAATGGGAAAAGGAGTAGGGGTTGTGGACTAGGATGTGGAGTTCGCCCTTCGTACCCGCTCGGATATAGCAGTTAGAGCTTTGCCGCATATCGGTTTTTACGTATTTAAAGGGGAAAAAAGGGCGAAATCAACATAAAAATTATTTGGGTGTATTCACCAAGAGGTCTAGAATCTGAAAATGAAAAAAAAAAAATTTGTCCGATGTTGAGTTCGCCCTTCGTACCCGGAGCGCCTCATATAACCCATAAAGCCGCGTTATACAGAACTAACTACAGATCTTCGCCATTTTTGCGAATTTCAAGAAAAGCTCTCTTGATTTTCAAGATATTGAAGGAAGATTTTGTATAACTGTTCCAGAAGACGGGCGTATTTCCTACATTTTAAAGATTCTTTTGCGGTCCTAGAACTCTTGTAAGTTTTTGAATGTTTTTCGTTGAAATTTTTTATGGACGCCATTAAACTCGGCCCGAAAGGTTAAGACATGAATAAACTTTATTAGGGTTTATAAGTATGCGAATTTCGGTGGGAGACTAATTTATCTTTTTTTTTTCGCATTCCACGAAAAAGGTTATCAGCCTGGAAAAGGATCTGAGTGGTCTGGCGGAGGCCTTTTGATCCGTTTCCCTCGCTTTTAACTGAGTGTGAGGGGAGTCATTCTACTCCGGTGTAAGGAACGAGATCCGGTAGCAAGTGCGACTCCTGTTCGACTCCCACTCGACTTTATGTAAAACAGAGTGGGACTGATTGTGGAAAATAACATACGCGCTTATTGAGAGGTGAAGGACGCTTCTTTATTTATAGTCTCCCATCGCACATTCTCTCTGTCCAATCCAATTTATGACATTCGCAATCCAATTTTATACCATCTGAAGAAAACGTCTCAGATGAAACAATCAAAAGGACGTTCTCTTGAAAACATATTTTTTTTAGGAATTCGGACGCCAAGTGGTGCATTGGTAGATTTCGGAGTTGGAAGTTGATTCGTAGAGCATGTATAAAATGAAAAAGGTCACTTCTATGCCAAAGCCATCTTTATGCGTATGATGGAAAGGGGGAGAAGGGAGCTTAAGAACTCCCGGCTGGCTCATAACTCGAGCCATAACATCCCCGACATGTGTATTCCCATAATATAAGCCTCCTGTCACCACCCCAAGTTGATATTGACTTTATGACATTTCTGCATTTTTTTCTATGCGCTCAAATGTTTCAATATCTCAAAATCCTATTTTTGGGACGCTTGAAGCTCCTGCTTGATATATATCGGAAGGATTATTATATAGGTATTATGCATTAAAGCGAAGTGAAGAGTCATTTTCGTGCTCGTGAACACAAAAATTTCGGTGAGAACAACAAAACGAAAAATCTGGTACAATGGGATTTTTGGAGAGAAAAACCTAAGAGAAATTACTGGGTTTTCGGCATCAGCAAAATAAGCCTCCAATTACAGAATTTCTCGCCATTTTCCTCGAAATCTCCCTTTTTTCCGGATAGCGTTTCCCATGATTTTTTGACCGGAAAGTCTGCTTTACAACGTATTTTTAGGCTTCTCCCTCTGTTGGCCAGGAAATCTCCGTTTTTCCCCCCCGGTAAAAATGAATATGTAATACTAGCTTTGTTCCAACCGCAGTTTGAAACTCCTGAGCATGCGCAGAGGGATTTTGACGCCTTCAAATCGTTTGTTCATCAAATCTGAAGTCATCTGACGTGCAGATCCCTCTGCGCATGCTCCAGGAGTTTCAAATCATTTAAAACTTCGAACAAAGTTAAAATAAGCTTTCGGCCAAAAAATTTTTAAAAAACGCCCTTCAGGCGCTTCTACCTCTGTATAGAATCTCGCTAATCCTCGCCATCTTATCCTTAAAACTTAAGTTCAAATATGATTTATTTTCAAAATTTTATGCTTTGAGCCGTCTACCCTCGGGCTCTATCGGACACTGAATGTCAAACGTTCCTTCAATAAATATGTTTGTTGAACGTTTATAACTCCATTAAAATTATTTAAAGTCCATGTCGAAGATTTTCGCGTAAATTATGATTTAAAGCATTTTAACATTTTGTTTGTAACTACAAAATGGTGGGACATTTAAAAAAATACCAAAAGCGATAATATCCCTGGATTTTCATATTTAGAGAAAAAAAATTATTTCTTTTCTTCATAAAGTGGAAAAACCATTTTTAAAATGCTGAATCATCGCTGGAAAGTTGAGTGCGTAAATCCATGCTATAACTCCAACTGGGATCTTTTTATCAAAAAGAAAGAGTTACAGTAATTAAAGCCAAACTAGAACGGTGCCAGAGCAGATAAACGGCCTTTTTAAAAAAGGTTTCTCGAACAAAAGGAGTTTTATTAAAACGCTTAAAAACCCGCGATTAAATATATATCTGGACCTACTCCTAACTCAACGCCAATTCACGTCAAATGAAAAGAAAGCTTTCTAAGAACGTTTAATTAAAGGTAAAAAGTTAAGAACGAAAAAGCGTGGGTTTTGCATACAATCGTGACTTTCGGAAGCAACCATTTTTGTCGAGAGAAAGTTTTGATGATACACGAAAAAGGATAGTCAATACATAAAATAGGCAGCAAAAATGCACAAAATCAACGGGAAAAATTGAGAGAAAAAGGAGATACAGTTGTTAAGGTCAAGATTTATTAGGTTTCAATGAGGATATCGAATGTCTCCTAAGGGAAACCAAACAATTCTACGAGTTCTGCTAGTGATTTTGTAATATATACCAAACTGAAATTTTATCCATTTAAAAAAAGGTTGAAAGTAAATCCTGATGGTTTCAATTTCCTTTTGTGATACCTTTGACATAATGATTTTGAAAAAAAAATTTCATCATAGTGAACATATTGTGCCGTCCGTCCGTCGCCTCTTTTTTCTAAAAAAATTTTACGCAATTTTCAACTAGGTTTATCTAATCTTCCAGCTTTTCGTGAAAATGCGAATTTCTCTTATTTTGTCCCGTACAGAGGATTTAATCAAACTTCCATCCCTTTGATGTTTTAAGAAAAAGAAACGCATTTCTTCGCACATTCCCTTTTCCCTTTGCCGCAGATTAATATTCCGCCGTAGGCATTTTGCTCTGATCTCGCTAGGATAGGAAAAAGGGATGGGGAGGCCTTTTTTTGAACGGCTTCCTAGTGAAATCTCGTTAATTCCACATTGCTGTGGCTTGAGTTTTAAAAATAGCCGCCCTTTTAAAAATTTGAAGAGGTGTTGTAAAATAACTGGTTTTAGATTTATTTTTAGGTATCTCTAATTTCAAGTCATAAAAACGAGTCGGTTTAAATCAAGTTTTTGCGTTACAAAGTTGTCAGGTTTGAAATAAATATAGGCCATTAACAAGAGCGAAATGAAGATAAGTGGACGAAGCTCTTTTGTAAATGTTCTTTAATTTTCGCCCCTAATCAAGTAAACACTTGAAAAAATTCGGATTAAATCTAAACAAATGTTTGCGCGTGATGATGATGATGATTAAGGTAGAAGGACGAGTCAATAGCGGCCGTCCATAGTAAACAGGCAATTATCAGGGCTAATGCTCTCGGAGGGTAATTGATAGAAATTAGGAGGCATTAACGAGGAATTAACGTGGAATGGCGAAGAGAATCCACTTTCGAGAGGGTCTGTCCGGTTGGCAATTGTGCAGCAGGGGGCGGTTTTACATCTAATTTCCTCGCCTCTCAAATGGCACGGAAGCTCATTTCCCTTCCAAGTTCGTGGGTCAGAAATCAAAAATTTCAAACTGTTTAAAGTGTCAAATGAAAAAGGACACCATATCCCGCTCTAATTTGAATAATGTGATGTGATCAAGGCTCAAATTTCGAATTAGCGCGAGGCAGAACATGGTTTTTAATTTACATAACGACTTTTAACTTCCTTAAAAAGTTATTGTGATACCCTCCACGTCGGGTTTTTGGGAAGGGTCTTTAAGACCCGGAGGGTCAATTCGAATATAGATCTTTACCGATCTCAACTTTGTCTGTGGTGCCGTCCGGCCGTAGCATTTTTTTCCGGAACATTTACGGCCACAGGTTTCAACCGATTTTCGCCCAATTTTCTTTAGTCGTGAACAAAAAACTAACGAGGGAGATTTTCGAATTTCGAACAAATGGCGGAGATATGTCTGTTTGAAATTTTAAAAAATTCGCTGCGGCCTGTTCGTCCGATTTTCATCTAATTTTCACCTAATACTCCTTATATTTTTTAAAAATTTTGGTGTAAAAAGATTATCAATTTTCTACATTAATTAAATTTTAGAAGGGAAAAATTTCATACTTCCACCCGTAAGGTGGGACCTCCCTTGGGCAAAAATCCCATTATTTTTACCTCGATACTTAAAAAAATTTAAAAAATAACTCGAAAACTTTTTGAAAAAAAAAAAAAAAAACTTGGAAAATTAAAAAAACTCAGAACATTTTTCGAAAAAAAAAAAAAACAAAAAAAACTAAACTCGGAAAATTTTTTGAAAAAAAAAAAACCAAAATAACAAAAAAAAAGTTGGAAAACTTTCGAAAAAAAAGAAAAAACTTCCCCCTTCATTATACTTCCCATCCTTTATAATTCCCCCTCCGTTTTACTTCCCCCTTTGTTATACTTTCCCTCCTTAGAATAGAATAGAATAGAATAGTTTTTATTGTTTTTAGGGATCTTCCCCTGTACAATAGAGTTTGGATGGTATGAGTGTACATATATATTTACATGAGTGAAAAATTAGATAAGTTAGACAATTATTGAAAAAAAAAAATGAAAGAGCTTTCTTGAGAAGCAAAATAAGAAAGAAAAAAAAAAAAAAAAAAACTCTGTCAATTCGAAAGAACAGAAGAGAAGAAAATAAAATACAGTAGAACCATTCGAGAAAATAAAGTTGAAGATTGACTATAAATTCATAGAGACAAGGTGGAAACGTTCATAAGCGATTAATCAATACTAGATTCCGACGTTATAAAAGATCTAACAAGCATAGCCGATCTCAGAAACTTGAACAATTGGTGATCTGCCCCGTTAGCATCTGAGAGGAAGGAGGATAATTCACCAATAAAATTTGGAGGACGTAAAAAGGTGTAAGCACTGCAATAAAAGAGAACGTGTGACAAATCTTCCTTACTTTTCATGTTACAAATCGTGCAAATTTCATTCGGGTCCCATGTATACTTGTCACCATTTAGTTTCAAAAAGATTTGGCGAACATTGGAGAGCCTGACCTGAGCCTGAACTCGAACGATGTGGATGGAAATTTTTTTGAGGAGGTATGGCTGAACGGAATTAGGGACAAGGGAAAGGGATTTATATAAAGGACAGTATCTTGTATTGGAGCGAGCTTCTAGGTCAGCAAGATATGCAGTCTTCTGGATCGCCTCTGTGATCGTTTCAATTTTAAGGGCAAAAAGATTGGGGTCCTGCGAGTTCCAGATTTCAGAGAACCCATAATCGACGAAGATTTTTTTGATTTGAGAGACCCAGTTGTAGTTCAGGGACGAGGTATCGCTCATGTCAAGAGCGTACTGACGGTCGTAGGCAAGACGGGGAGGCGGTCTTTTGGCATTTTGAGAATTTTGCAAAGCCATATAATGCTGTATTTATAATTCTAATAAAAAGATGGGATGACCCCGTTTCAAGCCTAACAGCATAGCTAGGGGTAGATTTCGGGAGGTTAAGAAGCCTTTTGTAAAACCTAGTTTGGACGACCTCGACGTCGTTTAAATATCGGAGCGACCACACCGGAGAGCAGTAAAGGAGAGTACTCGCTATTATGGAATCAAAGAGGCGAATTCTGGATTCCCATGAATGGCATTTCGAGTTAGCCAAGAGGTGCAAGACTGAACTGGTGGCATTTTGGGCCTTTTTGACCATATCGTTGGCCGCATTGGAGAACAGACCAGATGAGGAGAAAAGAACGCCTAGATATTTGTATGACTTAACAATTTCCACTTCTTGGTCGCCCAGCCAGAATGAATACCCCTTACTCCGCCCCCCTCTACTAAAAACCATGATTTTGGTTTTATTGATGTTGATAGTTAGCTTATTATTGAGGCAGTACTTTTGCAATGAGGATAGTTTTTTTGGAGCTCAAATCGGGTGTCGGCGAAGAGCACGAGGTCATCCGCATAGGCAAGACACATAATGCCAGAAGAGGAGTCTATATTAACTGTCTTACATCCCTCCTTCATTAGGAAACTTTCTAGGTCGCTTAAGAAGATATTGAAAAGGTCGGGACTGAGAGTTTCTCCTTGAAGGACTCCTTCAGAGACATCATATTTGGGAGTCAAACCCTCATTGGTGCGTATCCGGACCACAGCATTACTATAAAGATTCATTATGGTCCTAATAAACTTAGAAGAGATGCCAAGGCAGCTCAGTTTGGAGCAAAGAAGGCAATGATCAATGGAGTCAAAAGCTCCCTTAAAATCGACAAAAACCGCAAATACCTTTCTACGCGGCAATCTTAGGTGATTATAAATCAAGGAAGAGAGAATGAACAGATTGTCATTGCACCCTCGACTTCCCCCTCTGTTATACATCCCTCCTTTACACATCCCCCTTCGTTATACTTCCCCTCCTTTGTACTTCCTCCTTCGTTATACTTCCCCTCCTTATACTTCCCCCTCCATTATACTTCTCCTCCCTTTTACTTCCCCCTCCTTTATAATTCCCCCTCCTGTATTTTACTTCTCTTTAAGAAAATTTTCGTTGGAAGCTCTTCAAACAAGTACTTTTTTTTCTCTGTACCTTTTTTAAAGAAATACTAGAGGGGCCATTATTTATAGAACTGCTGAATAATCCACTGGTTAATGAGCGGTCTAATATAATTGATTTTCTATTAATCTTATCAATTTGCGGTCACAGAGCTTGCTGTGCGTCAGGTTGCGGAAACATCCCGCATCTTGCCAGGTTTCACCATGTACAACCTAAACCAAACATGAATTATGTATATGCTTTAGTTTTAAATTTTTATTTGAAGTTCAGGACTCATTTGAGGATGAGATAAATCAATAAAAATTCAGGGGAAAGATCATTCGGATCTATTTGTTCGTGTACCTCCCACGCCCTATACCTAGTTGTTTTCCCGTTGTAAAGCCCCCCGACGTTCGTTACAAGCGTTTTTTATGACGGACTTGTGTGTGACAAAGACAATAGTCGTCGGTCGTAAGGTTAAAGAACAGTTAACTCCAGTTCCGGGAACTTCTACAGCTTTTTCTGTAAATTCCTTTCCTGATAGGATAGCGAAGGGTCAGACAAGTTCTCATCAACCCATTATGGCGTGAAAAGTGCTAGAGAGAGAAATCCCACCCGGCTAAATGTTGTTAATTTTTATAAAGGCCAACACTACTTTCAACTTTGAATAGAATTCTTTATGGAGGAGTTTTGAGTGGGTTAAAAAAAAAAGAATATCTGTCTATCACCATTATGCTTTTAGAGAGACTATTAGAATTTAAAATTAATTTTAAACATAACCTATGAATTTGATTTATACTTTTCACTCGCAAGTCAAGTGTGACGAATAAAAGTTTGAAGAGCTTACAATGAAAACTTCTGAAAAAGAAAAAAATATAGGAGGGGGAAGTATAAAGGAGGGGAAGTAAAACGGAGGGGGAGTATAAGGGAGGGGAAGTAATGATTTATACTTGATGATGATTTGATTTATATTTTCGCTCGCAAGTCAAGTGTCGAATAAAAGTACCTACCAGTTTGAAGAGCTTCCAACGAAAACTTCCTTAAAGAGAAGTAAAAATATAGGAGGGGAAGTATAAAGGAGGGGCAGTATGACGGAGGAGGAAGTAGAAATTAGGGGAAGTATAAAGGAGGGGAAGTAATGATTTATACTTGATGATGATTTGAATTATGCTTTTCACTCGCAAGTCAAGTGTGTCGAATAAAAGTACTAGTTTGAAGAGCTTACAACGAAAACATCCTTAAAGAGAAGTAAAAATATAGGAGGGGGAAGTATAAAGGTGGGGAAGTAATGATTTATACTTGATGATGATTTGATTTATACTTTTCACTAGCAAGTCAAGTGTGTCGAGTAAAAGTACTAGTTTGAAGAGCTTCCAACGAAAACTTCCTTAAAGAGAAGTAAAAGTATGGGATGGGAAGTATAAAGGAGGTGGAGGTATACAGGAGCGGGAAGTATAACGGAGGGGGAAATATAAGGGAGGGGAAGCATGACGGAGAAGGAAGTTTTTTTCCAAAATATTTTTTAAGTTCTTTTTTTTCGAAAATTTTTTAAGTATCAAGGTAAAAATACATAACGGGATTTTTGCCCAAGAGAGGACCCTCTCGTAAGGCGTGGAAGCATGAATTTTCTCCCTACTAAAATTATGTAAAAAAAAACTACTAATGTTATTAATGTAAAAAAAAAAAGATAATTTTTTTACACCAAAAATTCGTAAATAACTGACAAAAAATTAATTATCAATCATTTATGACATGAAGGCTGAGAATAAAGGTCAGAGAAGTTTTGTTTCAAATTCATTTAAATGAAAGGAAAGTGAAGAACGCTTAAAATCGGCAATAAAATGTCTCCCTTCTCGTGACTAATAAATTATTTGATGATGGTATGCTTATTGGTTGTTATTAAAAAGCCTCACGGCTCCTCCTTACAAAATCATCGCTTAATTTAATTATGTTAACGCACGCCTCGTACGTTTAAAATCCTACCTTCTTGTTAGAAAAGAAGGTATTTCGTCTTTTTCAAAATGAACCCAAAATTAGAATGGTTGTCGTGCGATTTTTTTCAAGCACTTACGTGAGTTTATCACCGTCCTTCAAATTTTTTTCGCTAAAGTTTCTGAGTCGGAAATCGTGATTATTGTGGACAATTTAAATATAGGTACCCAAACAACGTAATTCCAAGAGTTCTCAAGGTGAAAATGTGAAGTCCGAGTTCAGAAGATTGCACTTTTTTTTCTTCTTTTTTTGTTTGTTAATCACTTCTTTAATGAGAAAGCCTTGAAATACCCTTTCATTGGAACCCAAAATGTGGGAAAAGACGATAGTGAGTTCTAAAAATGCGACCTTCAAACTTGCGAAGGCCACTATTGTCGTAAAAAATGCTATTCGTATTTTGCTTCTCTTTGATACCGCGAAATTTTAGATAACTAGAAAAGAAAAAATCTAGTTTTAGGCTGAGGGGAAAATAATAATGGAGTGGGCGATGATCACTCGCTTACATCCCCTCTGATGCTGAGCGGTATAAATAACCCGCGATATACAGAATAAAACGACTTTGTTTGGAATATTGTTTAGATAGGCAGGATACACCTACATGGCGTGAAACATCTGGCATCTTGCAACACCCTGTTCTAATATTCCCGTTTACCATTTTAAGCCATGTTAAATCAATAGCGTTTTTAAAAAAATTGATAAAGACGTAAAAGTCCCGTTTTTACCTTAACTACCTTTAATTTCCTCTCTTTGAAAAGGGTATTGTGATTTCCACCCTTTATTTTCTTTTTCTCCTGATCTTAGATTCGATTTTCCAATCTCGAGAACGAGACTATCGTCATTTCCACCCACTTACGCCTCTTCAGTACGCCGCATTAACTCCAAAAATGAGCTCAACGAATTCTATTATGATTAAATTACTCTGCCGGAAGAGTTAAAACCGTAGGATTAGAAAATGCGCTCGACTATTTTTGAGCGCACTTTTTCCTCCGCTTAGTGAAATTGTTTTGAGAGGTAAACCTTCAAAATTATTTACTAAGTCCATTTAGCTTCCATTCACAATTTAAGACTAATTAACTTTTTCCGACAGAAGTCATATAGGGTAGACAATTTTAGGAAATTGGTTAGGTAGTACATACGTCAAATTTGGTTGAAAAACTTTATTTAAATCACGAAACAAGCGAGCTATTCATCAAATCCAATTTAGACGGTCGACGGATGGGGCTTGTTACGTTAATGTAATTGTTATCCTGTGAAGGGATTTCAGTTTATATCCTTTGAAGTGGAAATACCAGAGGGAGTGCGGATCACCGGGGGAAAATTCCGCCAGTCACACCACCTGAGTCAAGTATGCCAAGCTGTGTGCTGTATTATTCCCATCTATAAATTAACTTGTACAAATTAGAATCTAAATATATAATTCAGTGAAAATTCTTGTATTGCGAGCATCTCTTTTTCTAGTTTATGTCGAAATGCAATGCAGTGAACAGTTTTAAGGTTTTAAGGGTGAAAATATACTCCTGATCTTTGTCCTAGCTTATGTTGAGATGCACTATGCCGAAACGACGAAGTTTAAAGAGGAACACTTGCGAATCATCAAGAAAATTAGCGTTTAATTTATGACTCCTATTTTTTCATGATGTCTGAGATAAGAAGGGAGTCTAGATAAACTAGATCGACCTCTAGTTCCCATAGCCTCTGGGAAAAAACTTGTGGAAAACGGAAGTTTCTCGAGGTGAATGGCACGGTCATTTAAGGCTAAATGCCATTGTAGAAAATCGACTCGTTGATGTAGGTTAGGACCCGAAATTCTGAGAAATTTCGTTTTATGAATCACTCTCTTCTTGGGAGTTACAAATAGACGCCATCCAAAATTCCATTCCAATGACTATAATTTTTTGTAAAGAAAATTGCCATAGGTAATTTGTATCTACCGTTTAAAAAACAATTTCGGTGATTTTTGAATGTTGTCATTTCGTGACCAAAATTTTTTAAGGATCGTGGAGAAAATTATTTGAAAGAGAAAAAAAGTACGGGTTTGAAGAGCTTCCAACGAAAACTTCCTTAAAGAGAAGTAACAATGTAAGAGGGGGAAGTATAACGGAGGGGGAAGTATAACGGAGGGGGAAGGTTTTTCAAAAAATGATCAAGTTTGCTTTTTCGAAAAATTTTCTGAGTTTTCTTTTTAAAAGCGGTTTTTTTTTTCTGAAAATTTTTCGAAAAGTTCTTTTTTTTCGAAAATTTTTCTGTGTCCAGGTAGAAATATTGGGCTCTTTGTCCTACAGATGCGCCTCTCGTAATGGGTAGAAGTATGAAAATTCTCCCCACTAAAAAAAACAATAATTAAATAGTGGCAATTTTTTACACGAAAAATTCTTTAAAAATATAAGGAGTGATTGGTGAAAATTTGGTGAAAATCGGACCAACGCACAGTGCTCCGAACAATGGACAAAAATGACAAAACTAATAATTTTTTCTTGAATTATATTCGTCTTATTACACATCTTTATGCCTTTAAAACTGTTTTTTACCATTTTTAGCACTATTTATTACCTTCTGTAGCCCTGGCATACGATTATATAGGTTCATCGACAAAGTATATTTGTTTCTAATTTATTCGGATCCTCGAAATCTCACTATATGAATGTGATTGAAGCAAGTTTAAACTGTTGCTTTTATAGTTCATTTATCGATAATTCAATGGTCGAAGGGAAAAGCAACGTTTTTCGATGACGAACTCTAATTGCATTTTTCTCAAATACTGGCAATGCTATGGAGATCATGTTAGGGGTTGTTTCAGTAATGTTTATAGTTTACAAATCCTGTGGCGATAGGTGCATAAAGCTGCACGTTTTCCAGAAAAAAATTTTTTAATTTTTTTTTTTTTTTTTTTTTTTTTTTTTTTTTGGATTTTCTTGGACATTGGCTTGTATTTTAATATTCATCCTTACTTTGCCAGAGGAGGATTTCGACGAACATAATTTTTAAATTTCTTGAACATATGTTTATGTTTAATAAATATAATTGATTTCCTTATTGCATACTGCAGAGGTACTACTTCAAATTTCCTTCATTGAAAATTTATATGTAATTACTAATTGCCCTAAAAGTCCGTATTATGTATATAATTTATCTATAAAATCTTGTTTTAAACTGCATTCGGACATTTAAAACTAAAAACAATGAAAAAATGATTTTTGTCCACTGTGCCCTATCATTCGGAGCACTGTGCAACGGTTTGGCCTCAGCGAATTTTTTATAATTTCAAACAGACATATCTCCCCATTTTTTCGAAATTCAAAAATCTCCCTTGTTCTTCACCGGCTAAAAAATTTGGGTGAAAATTTGGTGAAAATCGGATGAAAACTGTGGCCGTAAAGTGTTCCGGAAAAAAATGCTACGGCCGGCCGGCAGGAACCACAGACAAAGTTAAGATCAGTATAGATCCATATTCGAATTTACCCTACGGGGTCAGGAAGACCCCTCCCCAAAACCCACCGTGGAGGGTATCACAATAACTCCTTTAAGGAAGATTATTAGGTTTTGAAGATCTTGTAAGTATTTCGTTTTCGGCTCACACAATCTGTGGATCGTATTTCTCATCTGCGATGAGTGCGAAGACTAAAATATGTTAAAATATGGTTTAAAAAGTTAAAATATGGCCGTAGCGCATTAAAAAAACACATACAAGACACACAGATCTTCCCGGAGGAAGTTAATTAATCCTTATTTTTGAGGACAATCCCACGTGACTCATGTAGTGATTCGTGAAATAGAAGGTTAGAGCACTGTACACGAATGACAGATTTCTTGCTTCGTCAGAATTTTTTTTTTATCCTCTAAACGTTTAATTTGGCCTTTTCGGAGAATGTTGACAGAAGAGGTCATGATGGGACGGAGGACTCGTCGAGTTCGGGTGGGATCCAATCATGAGGTGCTATTGTCAGCCGGTTCGCACCTCCTCCCCATCTCAAGGACCGCATAATTGAACCGCATTCAATTTCTAGAATGGAGAGCACGTACCCACAATATTGAAATCTCTCAATAGAACTTGGGAAAACAGTACACCTAGTGCGGTTTTTCCGTTTTGATATACACAACATAGAACATAATTATGATGTTGAGTCCATTTATTTGATCAATAAAAGATGAAGGTATAATACCTCCTTAATAAAACTAATTAAATTGATCCCTAAGCGTATATGATGATGTTTCCCCTCGAGGGGCTACTGAAGCAATATAACGAGCAATTACGTATCGGCAATCACCCCAGCTCCATCTCGGCTCGTTATCTTTACGATCGTTCGTCTCAACAAGGTTTGAGATTTGGGTGTTAGAGAAGGAAGTGAAAGAAGAACAAAAGAGGTGAATGGAAAGACGGGTAGTGAAGGGCTATTTGACGTTTACTGTATTTATGAAGGATTCTGAGAAGTTTCGTGGGGAACGGTGGAGAAAAAGGAGGAGAAAAAAAACGATAGAAGAAAGAAAAAAAAAGGAACAGCCTCGAATGGAATCCAGTCCCGACCTTTTCTGCAGACAGTGTGCAAGACTAGATTTAACCAAGGCTAGACGTAGGATTAGTAACCGATCGCTCACCTGCATAATCGTCATCAAGAATGTACCTATTATCCATCAACCATTTATGGCCTTTTTATAAATTTTTTTAGTTCTTTTCTTCAAAATCTACCTAATGTAATGGGAGTCGCGTAAACAAACTTCTACATTTTTCGTTTCACACCCCCAGGACCCTAAAACCTCCTTCAACTAAAAGAGAAGAGAAAAAAATACATGGTAAACTTAAAAAATTTTTTATTCTATCCTTGCGGCGAACTTGTTGCTTTCCTATCGTGGGATTTTGATCATTATTTTTATTGACATACGTGCCGGCAATTTTTCTCTTCTATCCCGCTTTACTTCCAATTTCTTCCCTTCCTCTCTCCTATCGCCATCAAACACACTCCGTGTAAAAAACAGGCGCCTCGCAAAAACCGTTCTACAGCAGCCAGAAAAAGTTATATCAACTTCAACGCCTGTGCTCCCGTTTTCAAAGCTCCCCTTGGCAGAGTTGCGAAATGCTAGTTGATCTGTGATAAGTGATAACCGATTAGTTATAAACTTATATGATATGTTATCGATTACTCTGAAATCCTTAAAATCTCTGAAAAGAGGCTTATCTACTCTTCGTAGGGCTTACTCCCTGAGTATTCTGAACATTCCTAAAAACTGTGTTATCTTTGATAAGTAGCATTTGGGACGCCGCCAAGGGGAGCTTTGAAAACGGGAGCACATTTTTTTGATTTCACATCTTTTTGTAGTTTAAATTATTAACTATTGAAAGACATTTTATATTATGAGAGAGATTTTTATATTAAGACACATCCTAAATAGAGTGCAAAATTTCAAGTTTAGTCCTCCAGGCTAGGGACCTTTTAGTGCGGCAAAACGTAGCTTTTTTTTGGGGGGGGGGGGAGTCCGAAATAGGTAAAATCCTTGTCGATTGGTCCAGTTATCCAGGCCGTGCGCCCCACAAAGTGGGAAAAATCACCCTAAAATTTCAGTTTTTTGTTCCTAACTTTTTGTTGGGTTGAGATAATTGGTTACATTTTTGAAAAGGCACTGGCTAAAATTGAAAGGAAGCTCTATGCAAAATTTAAAGTCAATCGGTGCTCTAGGAGTGGCTGTAGCCTGGCTAACTGAACGGGAGAAGAAGAAGAACTCGCCAAAGGCGAAAAACCGGGTTTTCAGAGTTCTATATCTCGGCCGATCGACTTGAAATTTTAGCATTTTCTCATATCGAATGAGAGAAAACCTGTAAAAAATTTGAAGTCGATCGGTATCCAGGGTGCTAAATCCAGATACCCGAAAAACGCAAATCTTCGTGTAAACATACACTTGGTACCGTTTAAACTTTCGCCCTTTCGGTCGTGTTTTGCTTGGCGGGGCGGTACGCTACGCTCGGTCTACTAGATTAAAATTATCGCCATGAGGTAAAATAAAATCTACCCCAAAAAAAATTAACGTAGTGACCGATGGGCATCTTGGATATCTCACCATAAGCCGGGTGTGTAACTGAAGTATTCAATTACATCGATATTCGATCAGGATTAATTTTTATAAAGTGATGGATGAACCCGATGGGTTTTAATTGATACACTGTCATACAATATCTGTGCTAAAAATGTGTGACGTTTTTAGACATGAGACAAAACCGGTTATTTCATTTAACTTACCTATGCATATAAAAATCATTCAATTTAATCTTCCAAACTTGTATTGACTGAACTACTGAACCAAGAGGACTTTAAGACTAAAAGAATGTTTCGTTGTTTCAGGTGTCATGGGATAGACTGTTTGACATGGTACCCGTAAGTATCTTCACTTTAGCTGATACAGTCGACTTCGTTTATGGTATCTTAAACATCCTCTCAATGAACTAGGCATTTCTTACACGAAAATGTCGTTATTTTGTCGTTTCTAAGGCATTTTGGTACGCGGCGAATTCTCGTCGACTTTATCAATAATCCCTCCGGTCTGAGAAGGAGCAGATTCGGTGTAATTGTGTGTAAAGGAGAGCCTTATCACTACCCTCGCAGGCAGAGCGGAGGGATAATTGCCGACCAAGACATCGCTAATTTTCGTCGAAACTCCGTCCCCCATAGCGTCTACTATAATTTGACGCTATAACCTATTTGTAATAATAAATTATTTATAATTAAAAGTAGGTGTACTATTTTTTTTCTAATTATTGTAATTTGAGCGATAAATGTTTGGAATATTCGATTCCGTGTGATCTGGAAATGCGCCAAATGCGATATGGAAACGTGAAATATTGGGAGAGGCCTTCTGATTATCCTCATTATACGTGTCGCACACATCGGCCGACATAGGCGGCTAAATCGACGACCTGGCGTATAATTTATGGAAAACATACTCTGATTGGCGGGTTTCCGCCGGGATTAATCGGCTTTATATCAATAGAGGCACTCCTTATATTGTTTAGGTGCGACCCAGTGACGAGGAACAAATCTTATGCTTTCATTTTTCAAAATAATAATCTAAAATATCAAATCAAAAATAAACTGCTTCCCAAATAGTCCAGCTTTGAAGTACAACTAACAAGGTTTCCTTATTTCTCAGAAGTTTTATTCGCGCGAATCGCTCGAAGTTGAACTTGTCTTCTTAAACTGCTTGTTTCCTGCTCGGGTATTTAGGACAATTTGAATACAATTTACTTTAATTGCGATAATCTTTCTTCATCCGCACCGGAACCAGTTTTATCACATTTTCTTCTTTTATAATGTCAACATTGAGCATAAAACGACTACCAATGCTGAAGTCAGGCCGAAACTGAAGTTTAGGAGTCAGGTGTCATGAACCATATAACTTTGGCCGATTTGGCTTTGTAAATAGTCCAACATACAAGAAGACATCGAGAGACTTCGATTTCGTCGGTCTTGTAATTTGATTCCTAACAACCCCCAATATTGAGAGATTAAAGTTGTCCCGACAGGGCAAACTTCCTTTAATTAACATTTTCAATTTAAACATAGTCTAATAGACTTGTCGGGATTATTTCTTATTTGTATGCTGATCGATAGCTGCCTTCTCGACATGTCGTTTGATACCTATCGATTTGGGAGGACAAAAAGTAGTTCAATGGTCTCGATTAGAGAGGGAAGTTTCAGTTACAATAATAACTAATAAAGTGATAAGTAATTAAAAAGTCAAAGTTCCTAATGACTTAAGCAGTTTCTGTTGGAAACTCAAGCAATAACTGTTAAGGTAGGAAAATTAAAGGGTGAGGGGGCGCCGATAAAAGTTGAATCCGATAAAGGATAATTATGTTAGAAACAATGTTTTGGATTGATTAGTTAGAAGGCCCAGCTGTCGAAGTCTGATGATAAAGTCAAAGGAGGGAATTATGTTAGCAAATTAGAAGGATATCGGATGAGAGAACAGCTGGGTCAGCGGGTCGGAACTTGAAACAGTTTCCGAGAAGGCTTACTACTAACTTCCGACTTAACTCCCAGAGATCTCTCCCCCGCAGGAACGAGTCAACTATTCGACATTTACCTCAAATATGGAATATTACTATGTAAATTTTATCGTACATGTACCCTCTATCTTCAAGGCTAATCAGGACGGTAAGGATTAAGTAAATTGCCTTCCATTCTTTCGAAAGCATTTAAATTTATTCTACATAGAGAGTAGAGGCTAAAATTTGGTGAAGATCGGAAGCACAGATCGGTTTAGATCACTCATTAATATTCCCTGCGGTGCCCAGAAGTACCGGTTAATGGTAAACAATGAAATCATGAAATTTACGCGACAAGGAAATTGTATAGATGTAGATCAACTTGGCCTGACATGATATGGGTTTGAGAAGCGCTTCTTCCACCTCCTCCCACCCAAACAATCGCCGCATTTCTCTTCTTGCCTGTTGATCCGTCCGGGAGAAATAAACGTCCGGTATAAATCATAATATCAATAAATTTAAATTCCATTCGTGTGGAGCAAAGTAAAGCTGGAGAAAATAGTGTACCTGAGTTCAATACTATAAACTTTTTACATGAATTGTCAATCAATTTTTATTTTTAGATTTTGATTCTTATTGCGTATGTATTCCGCAAGGGGGATGATTTTACTATTAAATAAATAATCAATAATGGAGAAATGACCGTGATAACGGGTACATAACGACGCGTTTCGGCTTAAAAAGCCTCGTCAGGTCGCTATTCCCTCTATCACAATCATTTCTATCTTTTCACTGTGCCTCTATCCCCGAGAGATTTAGTAGATATAGCGGGAAGCCGGAAACATTCTCCCTAAAGCACACCGCCACCACCGTTCTCCAAGAGATAGAGCCACTCACCACCTCATTATAGGTTTTTTAATTTTGATAGCAGGCTGCTGTCATAATAACTACCTTTACATTTGAGGGGTTTCCTACAAGAACAAGATAAGTCCGAAATTGAAAATTCTCAACCTGCTGAATTTTGTGAAAGGCCTTTTCATGAATTTTTCCCCTCCTGTTGCAAAACGTGACTTGTTTGGTTCTTGCTGAATTTTCATTGAAGCCCAAGTACTGCATGTTGGACTTATCTCGTTCTTGCGCAAATAGAGAGGACTAGAATTCTCCTGCAAAATGCGCACATTTTGAAGCCTCCCGTAGACTTGGACCTGTTCGGTTCTTGCCGAAATGAACTTTTTACTAGATATCGCACACATTCAGGAACAAAATGGCGCCTTAACCGCGTTTTTTCAAAATTTGGACTTATCTTGTTCTTGTAGGAACCCCCTCATTTGAATTCTTATTGCGTATGTATTCCGCAAGGGGGTGATTCTGCTATCAAATAAATATCCAATAATGGAGAAATGACCGTGATAACGGAAATCTCACGACGCGTTTCGGCTTAACAAGCCTCGTCAGGCGAGCTATTCCCTCTATCACAATCATTCCACTGTATCATCTTTCCACTTTGCCTCCGCGGAATACACTCGCAATTAAAATTAAAATGTAATGTATTGCAGTGTAAATATTAACTTGAAATGGACTCGATTTTAGTTTTTAGGTGGAAAAAGAAATGGAAGAGAAAATACGAGATAAACATACATAATAACTTTCGACTGTTGCGTCATCGGTACGGAAGTAGCGGCGAAACTGATTTAAAACCGGTCGCCACTGCCAAAAAAAAATTTTGTCCTTCGATAAATAAAATTCCTGAGTTCTTAAAATTAAAATGATTTCTTTCAAGACGTGACATTTTCGTCTTTTCGGGACTGATGGAAAGAAGCGACGGGGAAAGAAAATAGGGGAGGCAAAAAGCGAACTCGCGGTGTTAACTAATTAAGTGAACGGGAAGGGGCGGCGGGGTTGAGGATGAAAATGGGGTAGGAGGTAAATGACAAATAATTGCTTTTACGGCACCCATGCCGCCCCCTTTCGACCTCTTTTCCGCCTCGTGCCCCCCGCCCATCTCTGACGGCACATTAATGTACAGGGTCAAAGTCCACGGATTTATTAATCAATTAATAATTTAACTAATTAGACTCGAAAGACTTCAAAGAGGTATCTCCTTTGGAGAAACTTTCGCTCGACCGCTAAATCTATTGACTCTTAAAAAAGACGTTTTTGATTGGCAGATTCGGAAGAAGCCCTTTGACTTTTTCAAGATCAAACGAAGATTTAAAAATTTTGTGGTGAAAATCAAAATACATCGATGGTCTCTTGGCAGAAAGGAGTAGCGCCATTCATCAAATTTTTCTGGAGATCTCACGAATTAAAACAATTTTTCAATAAAAGAACCATTTTTCACTAAAAATCCCATTTTCGTCACATTCTACGCCTTTCTGCCTTAAGACCGTCGACGTCTATGTCTAGACGGATTTCCAAAAACAGACTCTACAGATCTTTTGAAAAAAAGATTTTGCATCACTCCGAAAAATGAAGAAAAGTATAAAAAATGTATTGTTGCGTGTTTAGTGACGCTTTCTATTTCGAAGAAGAGAAAATTGTTCCTGAACACTTTTTTTTGTTTTACCTATTGTATCTATTTGTTTTTGACTTCCTCGAAAGAAATAAAGGATTTTTAAGTGTTTTAAAATGTTTGAAATTTTTTTTTTTTCATAATTCGCAAAATAGCGGAGATCTGTCTGTTTGAAAAAGTTCTGTTTAATGCGCATCTGTTCATTGGTCTTCACCAAGTTATATCAAATGCTCAAAAATATATTAATTAATTAAAAATAATAAGTTAATTATTATTACCATGCATTGCTGTGTTAATACGTCGAAATGTAATGAAATATCACGGATAAATATTATAATATAGTATAAAGGAACAAGTTTCTCTTCTTCAGGGACTGAAGCACAAAAAGGTTCTTTCTTCTCATTGTCTTCAATCCCTCCACCCTCCCTCCTTACCCACTGCTCGAATTTGGTTTTTGATACATGAATTTCAAAGTAAAATGAATCTCTACAACTTTATGAAATAAACTTTTTGCTGTGATCAAGTCTTCTTGTTTTTGGGGTTATTAGTAGACGGAAAGTGGAAAAACAGAGAAAAAAGTAAAAAGTGCTCTTTTTCACGCGCTCGTAGTTTGGATACGGTTGGTCCTACGAAAAAAACGTGTGAACCAAATTTGTTGGAAATTTAGTAATCTACATTTTCTAATATCGTTATGTATTTAAAAAAATGTGCCGGTAGTGAGCTAGAGGCCGAAAACTGAAAAAAAAACCAATTTCCGTTTTTTTCAAGATGGTGGACGAAGCCGAAGGGGGGATGACAGAAACTTGGATTTAGAACCACTTTATTGTCCTATACATTTGGTCAAAATATGGTATTCTCCTCCCTGTTATACAAGGTCCCCTTATAGACCCTCTATTGACTGGACTAAAAGTGAAAGATGTAGTTTCCCGATTTCTGAGGTTTCTGTATTTTTTTATCATTTTATATGCAGACGTTGCAAAATATAATCGGGTCAGCCTTATGTGGGTGGAACGGATTATGACTCCCTCAATAAAAGGAGGATTACCTCACATCCTGCCTTTTGAAGAACGAGAAAAAGGGAAGGACTAAAAAATTATTTTTGAAAATTTCCGATGGGAAGCACTGATGCGAGGATTTTATTTATTTATAACGTTTTAAATGGAAAAGGTCCTTTTCTTAGATGGGGTATATCAATAGCTCAAAGAGTCTAAGGGTATCCTTTTCCTCCGCACTTTGTTTCATGAATGCTCTCCTGAATATTCATGGCGGTTCACGGCAGGGTGACGTTGTTTTAATTAAGACTCGACAGTGAATTAGTGTCTTAGTGAGGGGGTTTAAGCCTATGCTTTCGGAGAATCCATAAATTTACGAAAATTTAATTTTTTTTTCAGTTGATTCTGCGGGTTGTGGTCGAAGAGGGTGTGGTCGACGTTCCTCTCACCCCGGAAACTACATGTCGAGATGTGATCGACTGCGTGCGTGATCCCGGAGAGGAGCATTGCACGCTTATTCACACCTGGGGAAACACTCGTAAGTCATTCTTTGACATTTACCATCATTTTTAAAAAGCTCCAACACTCGTTAAATTCTTAGCCAGATGAGGCTTTGGGGGATAATAGACTCAACTAAGACCTTTTACTCCCGCTAGTGAAAATAAGTGTTTATAATATTGATTACTTAGACTTTAATATTAGTACTAAAATCTTGAACATGTTTCCTCAATTAAATAATTCTAAGTTAGCACACACGAGTAGGGTTCTTATTCGCCAAGCCTCTCAACTTGATACACAAACTGACAAAAGCTTTTCAAAGAGGATTTCCAACCTCTTGAATTTAATTAGTAATGGCAACCATTATCTTAAATTTAAAAAGGATCTTCTGTTTTCAGTCTGCGTTAACCCGAATTTTTAAAAAATTTATCAAGAGCAAGAGTACTTTAAAAATCGATTGAAAAGGCCGTAAAGTGTTCGGGGAAAAAATGCTACGGCCGGCCGGAACCACAGTCAAAGTTGAGATCGGTAAAGATCAATATTCGATTTGACCCTCCGGAGTCTGGAAGACCCTTCCCCAATAACCCGACGTGGAGGGTATCACAATATCTTCTCAAGGAAGTCAAAATGAATAAAAGAAATGTACCTAAAAGGGAGGTAGTCGACAAAGTTGAAATCTGAAAACCGAGGTAGCCTTTTGCCGCCCGTAAACTCGTGAGTAATGGTTTACTGGTTTCCAGGATAAAAGCAAAATGTTGTACAATTGTTCGCTTCATTACGGTGTCCCAATCCTCCCTAGATTTCGACCTTTCTATTATCCAAAATCAAAGTTTAAACTTGAAAATTTTTATCAGGGAAATATCATTTTTACAATTATTATGGGTTTTTACAGTTATTATGGGTTTGCCTGATGAGGCGTATTACGCCGAAACCGGTAGTGGAATATCCGTTTTTTTCATTCTCTCTCCCTCACAAAAAAAAACCCATAATAATTGAAAATTTTTGTTGCCTCTTAATCCCGTTATTTAATTTTTTATTTATTTAATAGTAGCTTCTCAACTTGGAAAACTAGGTTAGTATTTGGGTCCGTCTAGATTAAAAGCTTAAGGGCTTAGATGGGTTTGTTAGACGGAACGTAGCTTGAACAAACATCCCTTTTAATCTTAAATAAATTTAAATTGTAAATTTTTATTTCAATCTGATTTTAATAACGTCATCGGGTATAACCTGATATTGAGAACAGAGAACACGATTTTCCCGATATTGCGAACGGAAAAATAAAAACAATATTTGTTTCCTTTCTAAATTAACCATTTTTGTTAAGTTTTGGCAATGAAATATTGCTATTGGTAAACTTTAAAATGAATATAACAAAGCAGTAATCAGTAATCACGTATTAAATCCTCCCGATTTCGATGGGTACGGAGTTTTCATTATTTAATTATTTTTATCTTTTTTTTATTGTAGCGGAGTTAAGGATGGCATTGGGGGTTGAATCCGCTAGGTCATACTGGTAACCTGTAATGCACGCCTGCTTTCCCGGATTGCATCATGGTTGAAAGTAAGGGGTAAAAGGAGAAGTAGTTAAGAAAACATGTAGCGTGTGGATATGTTTCCCCCTCCGTTATACTTCCCTCTCTTATACTTCCCCCTCCGTTATACTTCCCCTCTCTTATACTTCCCCCTCCGTTATACTTCCCCCTCTCTTATACTTCCCCTCTCTTATAGTTCCCCTCACTTATACTTCCCTCATATACTTCCCCTCCGTTATACTTCCCTCTCTTATACTTCCCCCTCCGTTATACTTCCCCCTCCGTTATACTTCCCCTCTCTATCCTTCCCCCTCCGTTATACTTCCCCTCTCTTATACTTCCCCCTCCATTATACTTCCCCTCTCTTATACTTCTCCCTCCGTTATACTTCTCCCTCCGTGATACTTCCCCAACCTAAGCTCATTTTTTTTTCTGTTTTTGGTTCGCAATATCAGGGAAAATTGTGTTCTCTAATCTGAATATCCCAATGAACATAATACATCTCTCCATAAAGAAGAGATTTAACACTTTTTTCGATATAAAATTTGTCATTTCAATATAATGAAGTTGAACATAAAGGAAACTTTATTTTAAAGAACTTTTCGTTGAACCCCTTACGTATACATATTTTCTATAGTCTCCGGCATGGTTATTATAAAATTGAATTCATTGAGAATTTAATTTTGTCCAATTTTTAGGTGGTTAGTTAAAAAAATCCGTGTTTCAATTCATTGAAGGGGAAAAAAAGAGAAAAGAATCAATGGTGGCCGAAGGGGGTATACAAGGATACTAAGGATGGGACTTGACCAAGTAGATTACTTGCCTTTGTCGTCTCAACCCTATTATCTGCTCCCTGACCTTTTTCTATTAAACACCCCTTTTCTCTCTCTCCTTTTTTTTCTTCCTTCTATTTAATGCAACTCGGAGACAATGTTTAAACCTTTTTTTTAAACGTCAAATCCAGTTTATTCTCTTTAAAAAAAAGAAAAGATATGAAAACCCTCTTTTAACCTATAGAATAAAAACGATTTGAAGTCTATGTAAACCTCTTTTCTTTTCTTTTTAAATTAAATGGATTAAAAATTCCGCAATAAAGAATAGAGCTGTTTTTCAGTGGTAGTTCAGAAAAAAAAGGTAGAACTTCACCCTTGGTAAAAATTTTTGAGACTTTTTTAGTGCTGTTCCCTGAGACAACAAAACGGATTTAACCCTAAAGCAGTTGAACATAAAAAATCTGCATTTCGATATAAAGCATCTCACCTTAAACTAGGAAAAGCAGTGGGATCAGCTCGTTTATGACACGGGGGGGGGGGGGGGGTGTTAACTTTTTTCCTCTCATTATGATGAACTGTCAAGTTTTAAGGTTTTTGTCGTTTCGCCATAATCACGTTTTAAACGGCAAAAATAGACTTGCTATTTCGCTGTCCTAGTTTATGGTGAGATGCATTTTGCCCAAACAACAGAAACGAAAAATTCTTTAAAATGAAAGTTTCCTTTTTGTTCAACTGTGTTATGTTGAAACGACAAATTTTATGGCGAAACGACACGTGTTAAATCTCTCATAAAGTCAACGGACATAAAAAAAAAGAAATCTACCTAAAAGTGCACGTTACCATAACGCTTTTCACCATAAAAGCTCTCTTTATATGTACTTTTTGTTTCGCCATAAAACTGTCTCTGTCGTTTGGGGAATAATACATCTCACCATAAACTAGGAACAGCGAAAGGGCAAGCCTACTTTCGGCGTTCAAAACGCGATTATGGCGAATCGACAAAAACTTTAAAACTGGACAGATCACCATAATGCAATTCAACATAAAGCATCTCGCCATGAACTAGGGATAAGCAAGCAGGCAGCCAATAGGATCAGCTGGTTTTATGATACAATGGGGTTAATTTTCTAAAATGAATGTTTCCTTTATGTTCAACTGCGTTTTGTTGAAACGACGATCTTCAAATGCATTACGGTGAAAAATTTCGACTATTTTCTTTATGTCGAGTTGCAAATTTTTTACGGTGAACTCGCGTTTGCTGCTATTTTATGGTCCAATGCATTATGGTAAACCGCATTATGTCGACATGTATGCACTCCCGTTCCCTCACCAATAATTATTGTTTGAATCCTCGGAAACTTGATGATTGATCAGAATCTTAAATTCATTCTCCCTTCCGCTCTAATGTTATCAAAGTCACTTATTATTATATTAAGGGGGAAAAACACTTTTTTTTTTTTTTTCAGAAAAAAAAAAATAATATAAACGGTTAATTAAGCCTCTTTTCCACGTAGGAACGTAGGAGAAGGAAAATCTAAGAAAGTTTACATTTAGAATTCCGTAGTCTCAAAGAGCCAGAGGGTGATTACTAGGGTGGGTAAAGGGGGGTTTTACCCACCACACCCAGTCTCCTTTGTAAATCTTAATGTGGGTTCCCTTCTGTTTGCGGTACCCCTGCAGACTATGTTTCCTCCCCAAGGACTCAAACGAGATCCTACCCTTCATTCCACATATTCCTTCCTTTGAACACCGACCTTTTTATATGTATTTTTATTTAAAATTTCTAGTATTTAATTTTCTTTTTTTCTTTTTTTTATGTCAGCAGATCGTGCCCTTTCGGAGGGGGATCGACCGCTTGAAATACTCCACAAGTGGGGACCTGCTCGAGAACACGTCATTTTTACACTCAAGTACACATTTTTGAAACGTAAGAATTTTTCAAGTTTATTTTAAAGGTGACAAATTTGCTTCCAAATCGATCGCGGGTGTTTATGTTGCCTCTAGGATGGAGCCAAAGTGCCTCTCATTGCATTATTTCCCTCTTCGCTACCTCATCAGATATTATGTAATTATTCCGCCTCCCCAGCCTTTGAACCTTAACCTTCACTCATTACCTACTCCACGCTCTTCAAAGACTTAACTAAATCTTAGTTTCAAAGTAAAAATATTAGTTTAGTCAAGATTTATATTACATTATGGTTTTGAGAAAGTAAAACTAACCTTGATCCTCATCATTTATAAACATCGCCTGAAGATTATAATTAAGTTATTTTTTCGTTCTTATCAAATGAAATTTTGTATTTTAAACATCTGTTGACTTTAATGGCAACCAATCTTTCCCAACAATCAAAAATTTGTAGTTTTTTTTGTCGAAAAACAGTTTGTTTGTTTAAATAGGTACAAAAAAACACATTTTAATGGAAAAAATGCCTAAAAAAGTGAGATCAAACTTAAAACATTATTTTTCCCTAATTTTTTGATTTAGCAACAGCTTAAATTGTTGCCATCGTACCAGCAAGATTTTGCGGAAAAAATGGAAGAAATCGAAATAAGAGCCGAAGAGGAATTAAGGGTCGAAAAGAGTAAAGAACTCTCAAAATTAAAAAGGGAAATCGACATAGCTCATAAGAAAAAGATATCAACGTTTTTGAGGGACTTCGAAATGTATTGATGTTTTTAATATTTATATTGTTAAAATTATTAATTTAGTGAAAAAAGTAAAACTAAAAATAGGTCTCGTTTGAAAGCGTTAACGGAAAAAGAAGAATTCGTGTGAAAATAAGGGACGAAGCGTGTAAAAGGCTTCAACGTTTTGTTGATGAGAAGCCTGAGTATAAGAATTTGTTGAAAAAACTCATCGTTGATGGCCTTTGTTTTGTACGTATTAAGTTTTTTTAATTTATGGTTATAGTAAAACACGATAAATAAATAATTTACTGAGCATAACCGGATAAATGAAATCGACAAAACAGTTTTCGCTCTTTACTGCCAAGTTTTCACTGTAACCGAATTTTAAACGGATTTACTATAACCTTAAATAGAAATAACTTAAAAAGAATTATTTGATTTTGGAAGCTTGGTGAAAAAGATGTTAAGATCCGATGCCGTAAACAGGATAGAAACGTCATCCAGGATTTGATTCAAAACGCTGCGTCGGATTATCAAAAGCTCTCGAGGATAAGAGTCAACCTTTCTTTAGACATGAAAAACCATTTACCCGAAAATGGCCTTGGAGGTGTCGTCTTAGAGAGCGAAAATGGAAAAATATCCGTTAACAACGAGCTTATAAAAAGGCTCGACGATATAGTCTTGAAATTTGGGCCAATATTTACTAAAATATTCAAATCTTTACGTTAAATAACTCTGAAAATATGTTGAAAAAATAATTTGAAAATCTTTTAAATTCGAAGAAGTTTTTGAAACACCCTTGAACATCAATAAACACTTAAGTAATTTATGAAAAATCAAGTTACTCAATTAGATGAGAAATTTTGGCCAACCACAGTGGGAACAAACATTTTTAATCTTAAATGAAGGAAGTCTCCGTTTTGCATATCACAACTTTAGACGCAATTTATGTAACACGTGTTCGCTCTTTAGATAACCTTCCTTAAATTTAAATGTTCAACACACCCGGATTATATTTAATGAATTTTTAAACTTAAAAATAAATAAAAAAAACCGAAGAAAATTCTCTCAATGTTCACTTTTCGGGGAGACAGTTTGATTGATCTTTTCCTAATATGTTTATAATTGCTTCAAAGATATCTAGAAACATTAAGAGGAAGGGAAAAAATTTGAGAAAATGTAGGTGAAACTTGAGGATGTAGGTGGATGAAAGATGTGATTAATAACTCGAGCTACCTGTTGTTGTCGGAAAATGAGGAAATGGGGTTACCTGTCAAGAGTTCATGATTACTTTAACCCTTTACAAAAAGCTCATGATAAACTTTACACCGACCTGGGAGGGAAAGCTCATTTTGGAAATTTTACTTTTTAAAACTAATTTAAAGTAGGCAAACTTAATTTCCTGTTTTCTGTACAGAGTTTTAAATTCTGAATCTTAAGTTAAACCAGTTTCAAAAAGGCTAAAATATAAGCTTTGTTCCAACCGCAGTTTGAAACTCCTAGAGCATGCGCAGAAGAATTTGGACATCAAATTAGACGTATTTCAAATCGTTTGTCCGTCAAATCTGAAGTCATCTGACGTCAAATTAGACGTCCAAATCCTTCTGCGCATGCTTCAGGAGTTTCAAACTGCGGTTGGAACAAAACTTTAACCTATTTAATTCAGGCTTAGTAGCCGATATTAAAAGAGAAAATACACGCCCATGTATTCGCCCCTTTTTTGTGTATGTTAAGCCCGCACAACTCGTCTGTTTTTAGCCTAACCTTGCTCGCGTAAGGCGTTTTCAATTTCTATCCGTCAACCCAACAAATTAATTTATATGTACATCATATCAAATACATATTTGGCAATTTGAATTATAAATAAATAAATATAATAAATTATTTAAATTATTTTATATTTATTTTTAGAGATGTTTTATGACAGGATTTATTTTATAAGTATCTGGGGGGGGGGGGGGGCTAATAAGGTATAATAACAAATTAAAAAGGGTTTTACTGGTTTTATTTTTCCTATAAAAAATGAGGTCTTTTGAGTTTTAAATCCTTCATTAGTATTTATTTATCGAACTTGTTTGCGGTGTAAAGAAGGATTTGCTTTTGAATATTTTAAATGGCTTTTAGATAGAACTGGGGGATGAAATTTCGAAAATATGTTTAATCGTGTGGAAAGGGGGGTAGGAAAGTAGGGAGGTTCTGCGTTTTCCATTATGTTTGAGCCCAGGGGCGATTTTTCCGGCGAGAAGGTTTAAAACAATGAAGGCTATCTTTTGACCCTTGCCTCGTTTGTATTTCAACTCATTAAAAGCGGACCATAGTTTGCTTTTTCGAAAATCAACGTCTGTAACCTCGAAGTTTATCGACCGAACTTCAGGGGACCATCCTCTACTTTCCGTCGAAAAACAAATACCATATATTTTTGAGTCCCAGGCTATTGACTGCACTTTCAGACTTGCAGCATCAAAAATTGAAATTACCTACAATTAAAATAGCAAAATTATCAAATTCAGAAAGTCTAATGTGACGACTGATGATCTATCGTTTGATAGGAAGGGTTGCAAGGTGGGGCGGGGGGAGTTAACCGCGCTCCAGATGACAATCGAGCCGGAACTTGGGACGGGAAGTTGTCTTCAATTTGCTTCCTGCCCCCTTGGTATGTTCCCGATTTCAACATTAAACGGGGGGAACTAACATTATCCCATTCAAACCTAATTCAGGTGATTTTTTTTGTGTAGCATAAGATTTGTGGCTAGGTTTCATTAAAAATCGTACAGGGACATATGTCTCCCCTTGTTAAGTTTCATGCCTTTCAACCCCTTATCTCACTAGTAACCCAGAAGCTAGAACATATTCCATTATTCCCAAAGGGCGCTCTTCCACCCTTTTCCCACTTTTGTAAACCTCGTTACGCCTACATGAAAAATCAGCTTTGAGAATTCCCTCCCAGCAAAGGATTGAATAAATAACGCATCACCATATAAAATTGATTCGTCGAAATAGGACGAACCGTATAATTTTGTTAAAGGCGTTTTTCATAGTCTTATAGTTAATAGGTGCGGAAAAACAATCGGTTAGTCAAGGCAAGTGGGAGTGGAAGACAAGGCGGAAATTTATGAAGATTGAGAAATTCCTTTGTTTCTATTTACTATATTTTTAACCAATATAATTTTTTGTATATTTAAAATTCGTCTATTTCTCGGTGAGGATATCACAAAGTTCGTTTGCCAATCCCACAAGCTTCAAAGGTTTCAAAATTATTTAAATAATTAATTTTGCTTTTATATAAAGAATATAAACTTTACATTTTAGTGTCACACCCTTTTTGCTGAAAGGGGCGACGAGAGGGGGGATGTAGATTCGGCCGTGCTTGCGGTTTGACCGCGCGCACGTCCGCCGCGTCGTTTTCGGTCAACTTCGAACTAACTAGTCCAAACGTTAGGTTAGGTCTGGTGCTTAATTAATGTGGTATTATTCGTAAAATAATACATAAAATAAAAGATAAAAGAGATTAATTTTGATTAGTTTTTTATTGGAAACGCTTTTAAATTGTTTTGTGTTTCTAACTGAGAATATTCTAAACAAAACATATGTTCAGCGCCGCGATAGTGGCGCGTTGGCGGAATCTCCGGTTTCTAACATAGTGGAGATGCCACCTTCCTACATAAGAATTCAAAGTATTTTCCACTGTTTTTCTAAATTGATTACAAAACATTACTCCTCTCTCTTCTTCCTCCCTGTTTTTATGATGTTAATTAAAATTGGAAATTTGATTAAAAATTTTTATGAGGAGGGGGGGGGGTTCTCCTCCATAATTTTTTCATTATAGTAAATAGGTGAAACCTATTATTGTGATTCGAAGAAACAAAATCTGCCTGAAAATGAAGATCCTGTGAAAATTTGATGAAAATCGGGTAAGGGGGGTCCGGAAAAACAATTTGAGACAGACATATATCCGCCATTTTTGCAAATTTTGAAAAAATAAAAATACCTTCTGATGTTTTCAAGAATACTGTTCTGAAAATAGATTCTGTAAAATTTTGGGGAAAATTGGATGAAAATTGCGGCCTAAAAATGTACTTGTTTGGAGAGCTTCCAACGAAAACTTCCTTAAAGAGAAGTAAAACATAAGAGGGGAAGTATGAGGGAGGGGAAGTAAAAGGGAGGGGGAGTATAACGGAGGAGGAAGTATAAGGAGGGAAGTACAAAGGAGGGAAGTAAAGAGGGAAGATAAGGAGGGGAAGTATAACGGAGGAGGAAGTACAAAGGAGGGGAAGTATAACGAAGGGGGATGTGTAAAGGAGGGATGTATAACAGAGGGGGAAGAATACGGAGGGGGAAGTAAAGGGAGGAGAACTATAACGGAGGAAGTACAAAGAAGGGGAAGTATAACGGAGGGAAGTATAAAGGAGGGAAAGTATAACAGAGGGGGAAGATAAGTAAAATCTGCCTGAAAATCGAGATCCTGTTAAAATTTGATGAAAATCGGTAAGTGGGGTCCGGAAAAACTAAATTTAGACAGACATATCTCCGCCATTTTTGCGAATTTTTTTGGGGAAAAAAACTTCCTGATGTTTTCAAGAATACTGTTCTGAAAATAGATTCTGTAAAATTTTGGGGAAAATTGGATAAAAATTGTGACCTTGAAGTGTTCCGGCAAAATGATACCAACGGAGGGACGGCCGCACCGCAGATAATTTTATGATCGGTAAAGATCAATAGTCGATTGACCCTACGGTGTCTGGATGACCCTTCCCAAAATCCCGACGTGGAGGGTAATACAATAACTTCTCTAAGGGAGTTAAAAAATATCCTATTCATCCATGAACTGGGAGGCCGTGTAAATCTTTCAGGTCATGATTCGGATTGACCTAACTTCTTTGCGACCTCGCCGTGAACAGGTTGTGCTGCTCCGATGTTGCCAAGTCGTCTCCCGGTCCTTCTTTTCCCGCCCGTTCCCGTTAACGCCCTGTCGCTGCTTGTAGGGATTTGAACGGCGGTCAAAGAACGACGTCGGGGCGACCTAACTTATAGATTTTGCACAAAAACCTGACCTTTTTGTTGACCTGAATACATCCTTATTAGTTCCAAAGTTCATGTTATGTTCCCACTGGATCCTTGTATATTTGCTCATTTTAAATAGAAAATAACGGAGAGCACTTTTTATCATAAAAATGTGAAACGATCGTGCTGATGAGAATATATGACAGCTTAGCCCGGCACTCAGTTGAAAAATGTTACGGAAGCTATGTCGCGGGGGATTTTTTTTTTAATGAAAGGACGTCCGGAATGGGGATGTAATGAGAAGGTGTACACAAGCAGGTATGACTAATGCAGAGTCAATCAGTTCGGGGCGAGTGGTGGGGGGAAAGGTCTACGAAGGAATGCCATAAGACGGAGAAGTACGGAAGCTATGTCGCGGGGGATTTTTTTTTTAATGAAAGGACGTCCGGAATGGGGATGTAATGAGAAGGTGTACACAAGCAGGTATGACTAATGCAGAGTCAATCAGTTCGGGGCGAGTGGTGGGGGGAAAGGTCTACGAAGGAATGCCATAAGACGGAGAAGGCACCTGCTTCTATCTCGAGGTCCGATTAAACAACGACGTTTTCAGCCCAGGTAGTATCCGAGCCGAAGAGATTCTTTAACGAACGTTTCTTTTTTGAAAATTTCCCCTTCCAATGGAACGGTGCGGAAACACTTTCGTGGCGGTCTTTCGCCGTCAGTCTCCCGGCCTCTTTTCACCGTGAACGGTCATCTCCTCCTGGATTATGTGTCTGTGAATTTTTTATTGTGTGTGAGTGCTTTTGTGATATATTTGAAAACGTGTCTTGTGCCAATTTTTCATACAAAAGGGACGACATCATCTTCAAACTGTCACTCGGATACCAACCATACCCAGCGAACGACCCACCTTCTTCAGGTTAACTTTCTTTTTATCTATAAAATGCATACTTGTAAAAAACGTGTTGAAGAATGTTGATCAATAATTAGGAAATACTTTCTATTTTATTGTGCATAAACCGCATTTATCAAAAGAAGTTATTGCGACACCCTCCATGGTACGGTATCTGGAAAAGAGTAGAGCCCGTAGGGGAAAACTGATTGGTGCAGATCATGAGGTTGTCTGTGGTGCCGGCCCTCCGCCAAATTTCTGCTTCACGGCCGCAGTTTTCATCCGATTTTCACCAAATTTTTCAGCAGCTTCCTTTTGCAGGAACTTAAAAAGTGACCTGAGCTTTTTTTTTGAAATTCGCAAAATTGTGGAGATATCTTAAAAAGGTTCATCGGCCGGCTTTTTTCCCGCAATTTTTAATATCAGAAAATTTTAATATCAGAAGATTCTGTATAAATGTGGAGAAAATAAGAGAGAAAAGAAAAAATCCTTCAAATCATAAGAAATAAATTGACGCCTTGGAAAGTTCAGGAATAAACTTGCCTAAAAGCCGAATATGGTGGATGTCGCAGTAATCTTTAAAAGTTGAAATTCTGAGAAATTTTAATCCTAAATATTCCCTCTACCGAAATAATTACTTCTCCGAAAGATTACAATCTAACGTTAAAAAAAAATAGTAAAAAAAGATAAAAACTGTCTGCACTTCTTACAAAATTTGATTGGCTTTTTTTTTTTTTAGGTAGATTTCTTTCCGAGGTTTCAGGTTGTTTCGTTTGCAAAATAATCTCAACAATTATAAATAAACAATCAGAATTCTCAAGGCTTTTGGTGATGTTGACACCTATGTCTTGAGTGAACGTACGACCTCAAGCTTCTAAAGAGCGAAAGGTCTTTTTTCCACTTCTTAATGACCCATGAAAGTGAAAATGTTAATATTTTTTAAAATTTAAGTTCATTATCCACCTGTTCAATGTCTCAAGGGCAAGGTAAATTTTTTTTTCAAAATAGTAGGTACACAGTATAAATTCAGTCTCACGACCATTTGTCAGTCGTCTGATTTTTCTTGTTTCAAGTTCATATCGTTTTTCTCGAAAGGTTAGAAATCTGAGTTACCTTGTTTTCTGATTTGACTAGGATTATGATTAGGATCGCTCATTTTTTGGCTTGAGAAGCCAGTCGCTTGGAATCCGCGGCCGTTCACGTGGCTCGCCTCGTTCGCCATTGATTTACCGGAGAGCGAATTCTCAAAAACCGGTTCCCTCCCTCCCACCCTACCGTTCAAGCAAGGACGCGCCCTTCGAAACTCCAGAGAGAGCTGCAACAGAAAGCAGACTAAAATCCCCCACTTTTCAATATTTTTCCGCGACACAAGGGCAACCTACGCATGGATTTTTACCATATTGACGTCCTAACTAAAAGCAGAGACTTGAAAAATCATACATAATATAGCGTGAGGAATTTTGACCTTTTCTCATACTTTCACGCGTTTAAAATCCATTAGTTTTTTCACCAAGAAAAGTACTTGTTTGAAGAGCTTCCGACGAAAACTTCCTTAAAGAGAAGTAAAAATATAGGAGGGAAGTAAAAGGGGGAAGTAAAGAGGGGAAGTATAGAGGAGGGGTAACACACTATACTTATCTATAACAGCTATAACTTAACCTAAGTTAACTAACAGGGGGAATAACGGAGGGAGAAGTATAAGGATGGGAAGTATAACGGAGGGGGAATTTTTTCCAAAAAAATTTTCCGATTTTTTTCGAATTTTCCAAGTTTTTTTTTTCAAAAATTTTCCGTTTTTTTCAAATTTTTTTTTTTTTTTTTTTTTTTTTTTTTTTTTTTTTTTCGAAATTTTCCGAGTATTTTTTTAAAATTTTCGAGTTTTTTTTTTCGAAAAATTTTCCGTTCTTTTTTTATTTTTTTTTTTTCGAAAAATTTCTAAGTTTAGTTTTTTTTTTTTTTTTCATATCGATTTGATCGGGGTCTGGAAGACCCTTCCCCAAAAACCCGACGTGGAGGGTATCACAATAACTTCTTTAAGGAAGTTAAAAAAAGAAAGAAGAAAAAAAAATTTGGTTCTATTATAACAGTTTCTACTCAAAAAAGGTGCCTTGTATTGAAACCGTTATCGGAGACGCCCTATATTCCCAAAGGAAGTAATTTTTCGAATGATAAAATGTTCCACTTCTATTTTATTTATGTTCTATTACGGCTTTCGATTAATTAACGATCGGAAGTTATCTTCGCCATCGAGGGGTCCAAATAGGATTTCAATTTCACTGACAAACAGCCCTCTTATTGGGAAATCGGAGCCTATTAGGCTAATGATTCGGCGAGGGAAAATTTGCATTTATTACAGACCAATTATGTCATATCGAATGACTAAGTGGAATCGATTGTCGAATAGTACAATTGCGATTTTAAATGATACCTCACAATGACTTTAGATGGGGAGGATTAGTTGAAGTGCGAAATGACGCAAGGAAAGTAATCTGTTTATAAGTGCTTGTTATTGTAACACCTAAATACATGTTTGAAGAGCTTCCAACGAAAACTTCCTTCAAGAGAAGTAAAAATATAGGAGGGGGATGTCCAACGAAGGGGAAGTATAACGGAGAGGGAAGTATTAAGGAGGGGAAGTATAAGGGAGGGGAAGTATAACTGATTTTTTTTTTTTCGAAAATATTTTTAAGTATCAAGGTAGAAATACATAGTGGGATTTTTGCCCAAGGGAGGCCCCTCTCGTAACACCCGTTACGACCACCAGTATGAAATTTCTCCCTACTAAAATTGATAATTAATGTAGAAAATGGATAATTTAAAACACCAAAATTTTTAAAAAATATTAGGAGTATTTGGAGAAAATCGGAACAACGGTTCGGCCGCTGCGCATTTTTAAAATTTCAAACATTCCATTTTTTCGAAACTCAAAAATCGCCCTCGTTACTTTCTTGTACTATTCAGGAAGGTTTTGTGAAAAGTTGGTGAAAATCGGTTGAAAAGATTGATTGATAAGATTTTCAACAAACCAAAATGGCGACTAAAATTCACCACTAAACAGAAAACCGTCGACACCGATTGACGCTTACCAACGCCTGCCTTGCATGTTCAAGCTTGTCGGATGGGGGAGGTGGAAACTTTGCCAATAATAAAAAATCATCTATTGTTCTCGTTTATTGTTAATAATTTATTAATAAATTATTTAATAATGAATTCCACCCCTTCAATCCGAAAAGCTCTAATTTTGAAATTGAACGGAACAAAAATGTGGACTGTATTTTTGGGAAATTAGAATCTTTTCCAACATTTCAAACCCAACACCGCAAAATGTGTTTGAGAACACTCACTGTTTGAAGTTCGCAGAAAATCCAGGATCGGATGGGGAAAAATGAAAAGGGAAACGAATTTTGTGAGCTGGTCTTCTGAAGAAAATCACACGAGCTGGGATTGTATAAAACTAGAATTTCAAATTTCTTTTGAATAAAATAACATTATTTTACTCTAGACGCAAGTTTAGAAACATCTATTTTTCTCTATTTTAAAAAAATGGACTTTATATGTACAAAAAGAAATCTGAAGGAACGAGTGACCGATTGACCGGTGATCGAAAAGGATGAGAACTAAATTGGGTGGGGGAAGACAGTGCTACCAACCTTCTTTCATCCAATCCTGCATCCCCCCCCACCAACACAATGAATTTACTTTTTTAACTTCCTTAAAGAAGTTATTGTGATACCCTCCACGTCGGGTTTTTGGGGAAGGTACAGTACTTCCCCCTCCGTTATTCTTCCCATCCATTATATTTCCCCCTCCTTTATACTTCCCATCCTTTATATTTCCCCCTCCGTTGTACTTCCCATCCTTTATATTTCCCCCTCCTTTATACTTCCCATCCTTTATATTTCCCCTTCCGTTATACTTCCCATCCTTTATATTTCCTCCTCCGTTATACTTCCCATCCTTTATATTTCCCCCTCCGTTATACTTCCCCTCTGTTACACTTTCCCTCCTTTATACCTCCCCCTCCGTTATACTTCCCCTCCGTTATACTTCCCCTCCTTTATACTTCCCCCTTCTATATTTTTACTTCTCTTTAAGGAAGTTTAAGTTGGAAGCTCTCCAAGCTTCCTTGTTTTTATTGTCCGTACCTTTTCTCATTGTACTGAAATTATCGCTTTTGCTAATTTAAAAACGGGCACGTCTTTTATCGCTAAATCCTCATTTAGACATCAGACTTTCGTTCCATTTTTGTTTACGTTGACAAACATTTTTTTCGCTGACCTAAGAAAAAGAGGAAAAAATCACTCTCCGGCAGAATTTGGTCACGTCTGCGCAAAAAATAAATATTATTTTTTTTAATTGCGAGTTTTATTTTTTTAAACGGCGTACCTATTACGAAAGAAGTTGGAGGTCGCCGGCCAACGTTGAACTGTTCAAGTGAACTCGTCGTTTTCGCCCTTGAAAACCTCGACTCCGCTCATTTCGAGTCCGTTATGCCGCGTAGATGGTTAGTATAACTCCGAGACCATAAAATACCTCAGAACCACCATATTATCTTAATAAGAACAAAAACTCTTTTGGTTTAAAAAAAAGTAATTAGTTTTTTCTTAAAAAGTTCTATAATTTACATAATTAAATTAGGAAAAACGACGTTGTCTCTGAGAGAAATTTTTAAAAAATGTATGTCAATTCATTTTAAGTGCATTGCTTAGGTTTTTTTAAGCTCTCTCTTTTATGATGGATATTTTTTAAGGATATTCTAAAAGGGAAAGGCCTTGTAAGGATTAGTAGTTGAAATATCTAACAATGCGAAAGCAATAGGAAGGAAATGTAGCGTGGACTCTGTTTAGATAGATTGCCTCGGAAGTAATACCGGAGGGCCCGATTTGGCTTTGCAATTCAATCTAGCGGCAATATAAAAGGGAAAGATGGAAGGGGAAACATATAAAAGGGGATTCGATCCGCAGGACCTACCATTCATCTAAGCTAATCACAATGAACCAACCATCAAAACTTGATTTTCCCAACCTAACTTTCAAGTCAAAATATTAGGTTCCAACCGCAGTTTGAAACTCCTGGAGCATGCGTAGATTCGGTTCAAATCGTTTGTACGTCAAATCTGAAGCGAAATCCTTCTGCGCATGCTCCAGGAGTTTCAAACTACGGTTGAAACAAAGCTATTTATTCAGTACAACAAAAGGTGTCAAAAAGAAAAATCTAAGATCCAATATTTACTATAAAAGTCTCTTTTTCATTAAAATCCACCAATTAGGTCTTTCAGAAGGTGTTCCCAATCAATTTTGTTTATTGAGGGAGGACGACAGTTGAAACGCGGTAATCTAATTACCCAAGTCAGTGATTGAGTCCTCGTGGCAGGCTTTTTTTTTTCTCCGTTTTATTCTTTCTGTTTTTCTTTTCACTTTTTATTGCTTCTTTTATTCTCGTCGTCTCAAGTTACCGCTATCCCTCTTCCGCATGCGACGTCTTTTATCTGTTTTTTCTTTCCTTACAAAAGGTTTTTCAATTTGAAAAGAAAGCATCTGGAGGGAACCTCAAATTTTTCCTTCCCTACAAAAACAAGGTAAAAAAACTAAAGTTTTACCCATTAACTGCCTAAATTTCTTCCATCTACCAACAAAACACAGTTCAATGCAATAAAATAAAGAAACACCAATACTACAAAAGGTATTTTTTTTATCTTGGATGTTTGTATGGTTGGTTACTCAAAAGTTTTTTGGGGGAAAAAACATTCCTTTTCTACTCCCGACGAAAAAGCCTTTTGTGAAAGGCGCACCGAGGAAATAATCCCCAAAAGTAGCCACATAAAAGCTCCCTGTGGCAAACCTTTTCATATTTAATACTATTATACTGAAGCGTAAAGTTTAGTCTTCAGTTTTACTTTTACATTAAAATTTCAAACATTTTGGGAATTTAAGACGGGACTATTTTTTATGGAACAAAATCTCGTAGAAGTAGCTAAAGTGAAATTTTCCGGCCTTTTTTATGCGATATTTATTTAAAAAGTTAAAATAGTAGCTTTGTTCCAACCGCAGTTTGAAACTCCTGGAGCATGCGCAGAAGGATTTGCACGTCTAATTTGACGTCAGATTATTTCAGATTTGGTGGACAAACGATTTGAAGGAAGAATAAATCCTTCTGCGCATCCAGTTTCAAATTCCGATTAAAACAAAGTTAATAATTATTACACAAATACAGTAACTATATCGAGAAAGCTGAAATATACATTAACTTAATTTTTTAACAATTTTTTTTATTATATAAAAATCCTTGGTTATATGTACCTATTATTGAGCCAGAATAAATCAAAAGAAAAAAAAATCTGGGGTAAAAAATTGGTATTCTGCCTGGAATTTATATCTTGGGGACACCAAATTTATAAGAGTAGTATTTTCTGCGCCATAAATTATTTGTTATAGGTTTTCCAAATTTTACGCGTACACGTTGATTTCGGAGCGGTTGTAAAACAAACTCGATATAATATCCGAAATGATTGAGCCCCTTCAAGCTCGGTTTCTCCGCCTCCACCGCCTCATAAATCCACATTCTGAACGCGGGGGCACATTTGTTATTTAGATCCTCACTTCTGCTCCGTCGAGTGGACACACTCAACCCTTATTAGCAAGTCTATGCGACGGGCAGATTGCATTCCCCTTTTCGAACGCCCCCCCTCCAACCTTTCCCTTTGTTTAAGGACCGAATCTTGCAAGAAACTCCACCCTAATCCATTACTCAAGGAAATATCTTTCACGCCGTTTAAGCATAGAAACCGTTCGGGGGAAAAATGAGGCGGAGAAAATAAATAAAGCCTTCCACCCTCCTCCAAGTTTACTAGGTAAAATAAATTTGCATGTATAAGCAGTAGACAAGTCTGACCGTAATCGGAGGCGACAGTTTTCTCACTACGCCCTCCTTTTCATCATCCCCTACATGGTTCCCTAACGATTCGTATCAGGAATCATATTCAGCTTTGTTCCAACCGCAGTTTGAAACTCCTGGAGCATGCGCAGATGGATTTGGACGTCAAATTAGACGTCAGATGACTTCAGATTCAAACTGCAGTTAGAACAAAGCATCTAAGCTAATCACAATGAACCAACCATCAAAACTTGATTTTCCCAACCTAACTTTCAAGTCAAAAAGGTTCCAACCGCAGTTTGAAACTCTTGGAGCATGCGTAGAAGGATTTGGGTTTTGTTTCAAATCGTTTGTACGTCAAATCTGAAGTCATCTGACGTCCAAATCCTTCTGCGCATGCTCCAGAGTTTCAAACTGCGGTTAAATGTGTTAAAAATCACATTATGAAATAAATTTTATATTTAGAAAATGCTTATTCAGATCAAAATATTTTATGATGACCCTTCCTTATCTCTCTCTTCCTTATCTTCTTTTTTCACAATTTTTAAAAATCTTGCTTGATGTGTGAGGTCTCAAAAGAAGAAAAGTTTTAAAATTAGAACTGCATCGAAATCCGAAGGTTGTCATTATGTTGGCGAATAATTTTTCCGGATTGTGGGCGGGCTCACTTTTCTAATGAGAAGAACCATCTCTAATGGAAGAAACGTGATCTGTGGACAACTCACGAACCCTTGAGGCTTCAAAACAGTACTACCGATCTTCCCCCTCTTCCTTAACTATTTGGCCCATCCGTCCGGTTCTTGCTCATGAGGTCACCGACCCTTTTAGGTATCGCACAACTGTGACCTTTTTATGCATCTTGTAATTTACAAAAATATCAATTATCAACAAGCAACCTAATTTGGCATTATAGTATTGATCTTCCTCTCCCACTCCTTGTTTACCCTAACCATCAGATATTAGTTTCTAATTAATTAACTAATTCTAATGAATTAACCAGTTCGGCATGTAGAACAGGCAGGTAAATACCTGATAACATTATCAAAAAAAAGGGGGAGTGGCGGAGGCTTTGTCCTTTGACAAAGACACAGAAAGGAGCCGTTAAGCCCAACAGCTTTCACTTTCCTTTCACTCTCAGATCTCCATTGTTTCACGCCAATAGACGATTTGAAGGAATTATAAAATAGAAAAGAAATCTACCTAAAGTTTTTTCCCCTTGAACTCTTTTAATTCCCATCATATAAGGAAGTAATGAAATACAAAAGGATTTTTATTTCCGCTTTTGTTTATATAGGCAAACTCGAGAAGAATAAAAAAAGGGGACTATGAAATTCGTTTTGTAAAATATCCCGGACTCTTGGGGGAGAGAATATTGGTTTTAAACTTCCGAAAGTTGGTCCGGGGGATTCTTGATTAAAGAGAAAAATGTAAATGCATATTTCCATTTAAACTCTGAGCTGTCGCCTTAATCAGAACAGTATTGGTGGACGTAAATTGGGTTGTTTGTTGTAAGTTGGATTGAAATTGAAAATAAACACTTATTTCCAACAATTTGAGGTTAAAATTGAGATTATTCGTGTCGACATAATACGGTTCGTCATAATGCATTTGACCATAAAATAGCATAAATCACGAGTTACCACCATAAAAAATCTCAATATAGAAAATAGTGGAAAGCGTTCACCATAATGCATTTGAACATAATAAATTCACCATAAAGAAGAGATTTAACACTTGTCGTTTCGACATAAATTTAATGTTTCAACATAACGCAGTTAAACATGTTAAACATAAAGAAAACTTTCATTTTTAAAAACTTTTTTTGTCATAAAAAAGCTTCTGACATTATAGCAAACAACATTTCAACATAAACTAGGGACAGCGAAAGAGCAAGCCTGTTTTCGCGGTTTAAAACGCGAAACGACAAAAACCATAAAACTTAATAGTTCACCATAATGCAATTCGCACAACCTCGCGAGAGGAAAAAAATAACCCCCTTGTGTCATAAAACGAGCTGTTCCCATTGGCTGCCTGCTTGCTTTTCCCAGTTTATGGTGAGATGCTTTATGTTGAGTTGCATTATGGTGAACTGTCAAGTTTTATGGTTTTTGTCGTTTCGCCATAATCGCGTTTTAAACGGCGAAAGTAGGCTTGCTCTTTCTCTGTCCCTAGTTTATGGTGAGATGTATTATGCCTAAACGACAGAAACAGTTTTATGGCGAAACAGCCTTTAAAGAGAGGATTTTATGGACAGAAGCGTTATGGTAACTAGCACTTTTTTTATGTCGACTTGTATTTATTGAAAAAATCGTTTTTGGCGAAACGCTTATGTTGAAATGCATTATGCTCAACATTTTGAACTTTGAGAGCTTTTTCAATCGCAATATGCCGAAACGCATTATGGTGATCTACAGATTTTTATGTTCAACTGCTTTAGGTGAAATGCGTTATGTTGAACGTTCTCCCAAAATTGAGCTTTTTTTTAATTATTAATTTCCCTTGTTTTTATCCGAGGGTTCTATGGCGTCGTAAGCGCATTGAAGCCCGAGAGCTTCCCGATTTTCCAGCTAAAACACCATATCTAATTTTGTTACGTTTTTCCTTCTTTTCTCAAACGATTGGGACGGAATTCGTTTGCGGTCGACGGAATAGCTGAATGCATGACCCTATCTAGATCTCATTCCTAACGGAGGTAAAGCCCATTTTATTTAATTTAGTGCTCCCATTTTTCGTAAAAACCAATAAAACGTCTAAATCGATTTCATAAATAAGCATTTTTAACTAAAACTCTCAAAAGTGCATTCGATTCGGCGGTTCTATGTTAAGCGAGACGGAAACTTAATTGGCACCACTGATCGGTTAATTCGTAACGGCAAATAATGATTACACGAAGTAACATCCGCCTAGCCACAAATATAGGAAAATTAATCTGATTATCTACTAATTACCCTAATATCAACTACTTGATGCATTAGTTTTCAGGTCGCCTCAGTTAAAATTTAACATTTATGGATTCTAAAAATTTCAAAAAACTTGAATGAAACGAAATAATTTTAACAGTAATAATCAATTTATTTTATCTAAAATTTGGTAAAACGTGGATGTTTTTAACTTTGTTAAAAAAATTATTGTTTTATTTGGCATGAATGTATATTTATTAAGATAACGGGGTTTTTGTTTACTTTTGTGTTTAAACTTGTTTATCTAAATCTTATTTCTACGCTTATTTTTATTTCATTTTGTGAAAAAGTTTGAAATTTTCATTTTTTTTTTTAGGTGGGGGCAACGGAATCAGAAATGGTATGAAGGAAGCCGACTATCCGAAGGAAACGGTGAGTTCTCTGCATAAGTAGTTATCAATTTATTTCTGAAAACTTTACTTCTATAACTCTGCTGCTATGCTGTAGTACCCCTCCCCCCCCCCTTCTTTGAAAACCATCTATGGAGGGCATTACAACTTTCTTTTTGAGAGTTGATTTCAAAACTCATTTATACAGATTATCGCACACTGTATTAAGTAGGAACTCATATTTCACCTCTTCAAAAGCTCGACTTGATAGGAAACTCAAGGAAGAGGAGGGTTTTCCCGCCTACTCTCGATTTTCCTTTTCCATTCAGTAAACCCGAAAGCTTCAAAATCCATGATTTAACTACAAATTGATATGAAATTTCGGACGTTTTCGTAGTCAAAGTTAAATTGAAACTTGTTTTTGGGTTTGACTTTTTGTTTTATCAGCTTTGTTCCGCAGTAAACTGGTTTGAAACTCCTGGAGCATGCGCAGAAGGATTTTAGGTCAAATTTTACGCCGGATGACTTCAGATTTGACTGCAAATATGACGTCCAAATCCTTCTGCGCATGCTCCAGGAGTTTAAAACTGCGGTTGGAACAAAGCTAATAAGAGGGAGTGGAAAAGTTCATAACTTCTTTTATTTTTCGGAGTAATAGTTTAAAATAGTGGTAGTTTCTTAGCCTAAAAAGTCCATAACCCCATAAGTTTGCCCCTAGAATCTAAAGAGGCCGTTGAAGGAACATGGAATTGAAATGCACTCACCGAAAAAGGAAACAACCGTAAAATATGCCCTCGGATAAGCGACCCTCAATGCATTTTCTATCTTTATCGGATCCATTTTACTTTTTCCTTCTATTTTCGAGACCCTTTATTTCCTTATAAATAAGGTAAGTACCCTATCATGGAAAATGGTACTTACAAAATCTTTAGTCGCTTTTTTTAACTTATCAAGTTTCTATTGATATAAGAAGGTGAAAGTGAAATTGGGAAGTAATCAAAAGACACAATTACTTCATCTTGGGTCGTTACTCTAATAAAATAACAATTTCATGATCTCATCCCCTTCGGTCTACTTTGCCAAATTGGTTTTAGACTTGAAATATTCAATAAGGCACGTCTGAGAAAAACCGGTTTCAATCCGACCTCTGAATCTCCAAACTGGTTTATTTTGAAACATATCAAACTAAAATTTCCCAGAAAAAGGTATTTTATTTGTCAATGCGATCTATAAAAATAAAACGTGGAAAAAGCGTTTTTTTTATTTTAGAATGAGAGTTTTAATAAAAAGTTGACTGTTATTACCTGTCTTGAAAAAAAGTAACTTTTTACTTCATAATCCGCAAAGTCTCACTTTTGAAAAAGTATTAAAAAGAAGAACTGACGTTTTAATCAAAGGATAATTTTATTTTCATAAAGTTTCATACGCTAAGTTGTTTAATTAATTTCCCCCTTTTTTTTCTCTCTTTTTTTTTGTTAAAAGTTGTCCTTGCGCTTAAACACCACCTTTGGGGATTGTGTAAAAACCCTGCTATGCGCTTTTGCACTGAGGAGAAACTGCCTTATCGGTCTCTGGGGTCAGATTTTCTACCTTGTTAATTAACTTCCACTTTTTTCTCTACGATTTTATGACGCGGTTTTTAAGCAGGTATAATTTAAAAGTTTACCAAATTAAAATTTAAAAAAAACCTTGAAACTTTAGACAATGAATTATGTGCTTCATTTAACGCTAGGGAGTTACTAAAAGAACGTGACCTGAGTAGAAAAAGAATCAAAATATTTCTTTTCCTTAAAGGAAGAACCACCTACGTTTTTCTACTTATTTCTAGAATCTAAACATTTTTATTAACAGTAAAACTTTGATTTACGATGCTTTTCAATTTTTATTCCAGGAAAAGTCACTGTCGCTGAAACTTTGACAAAAGTTTTTCTTTAAAAAAAAAATGGTTTTCAACTTGCAACTTGGTTGTGAACATTTACGTTTGTCGACGCCGCAGCCCTTCGATCTTGAAAGGGCAAATATTTGATTGTGAACGTCCATTGTAATTCATTCCGTTCCGATTTCCTCTACGCTTGTCAACAGGAACATTAAATTAGCTTCATCATAAATAGAAATACGCTTTGACTCAGAAAACCAACTATTTTGTTTAAATAATAATGGAACTATTTTGTTAAACGTAAAGAAGGATTTTTGGAAAAAGAAAGAAGCGAAAAATTAAATTTAAAAAAAATTCAGGCCTATAGAGTGGAGGAATCATCAGATCCGGAAATGTAAAGATCAAGGTTGATTAGAAAATCTAAAATATGTTAATACCAATGGTAGATTTTTTGAAAGAACAAAATATCTCCTAAAATAGAGTTTCTCATTTGAAATAACGAAGTAAGGGTCTATTTTAGGCACCTTTCCTTGGCCCCGGGGTTTCTCTGAACCACAATTTTTTGGCACAATTTGTCGTTTTAACATAACGCAGTTGAACATAAAGGAAACTTTCGTTTCGAACTCGTTTAAAACTTTTTATCTGGGCCTAATAATCTCACCATAAACTATGGACAGCGTTGTGGTGTTTTACGGTTTTTGTCGTTTCGCCATAATCGCGTTTTATGTAGGCTTGCTCTTTCGCTGTCCATAGTTTATGGTGAGATGCCCAAACGACAGAAACAGTTTTACGGCGAAACAGCCAGTTTAAAGAGTGGCTTTTATGGTTTATGGTGACTTGCACTTTTTTTTATGTCATCTTGCATTTATTGAAAAAGTCTTTATGTTGAAATGCTTATGCTAAAAAATTTTGAACTTTTGAAATTTTTATGTTTAATTGCATTATTCCGAAACGCATTATGTGAACTACAAATTGTTTTATGTCGAAATGCCGATTTTTTTATGTTCAACTGCTTTATGGTGAAATGCGTTATGTTGAACGGTGTTCTCCTTCTTAACGCACTTCCAGCCTTGAAAAAAAAATTGTTTAGAGGGAAAAATTAGTAACATTAAAAAATGTATTAAAGTATGCAACTGCCTATGTCCAAACTAGGTCAATCAGTTGGAATTTTCAAGCACAATGAAGTGAAACTCACACGTTCTCTCCATGTCGCAAAACGTGCGTTTTGTAGGTCGTAAGTTTTTATACTCACTTTTTAGGTAGATATATTTTTTTACGTCGTGCAACCTTTATAGTAGGAGCCAACATTTGTTTCTTGTGTTTTAAACAACGATTTGAAACTTGTTCTATTCAGGAAAAATGGTTACTTTTAAATATTTTTGTTTATGTTATAACAATGAATTAAATTTTTATCCATGCAGTTCTGAGTAGGTCAAGGGAAGCCACTTAGTCGCTCCTTTGTAAATGAAAAGGAGCCGGGGAGTGAGCGAAAGGGTTTCTGGCACTTACCTTCCCATTGTGCCCTTCCATTGCATTATACATTCTCTCTATACCAGCGATACACGCACTCGACGAAATTCTCCTTTTTATTTGTTCCGATTTCCAATTTTTTTTTTCTTTTCGTTCAAAAATTGTGCTTTTCTTTTTCTTTTTATAAGTAGAGCAAATTGAATTTCTTTATGTATTCCACGTGTGCACGTGATGTGAAAGCTGTCGTCCCCTTTTTAAGAGGAAAAGTTTATTTAAACAAGTGGCTTGGCGCGTTAATAAACACTCACCGAGACTTAATTACACCTCCAGGGATTAAATTAGAGCCAAACCCACAACGCTTTTATTTCTTTCTATGGAGATCTATTGAAATTCATAACTGCGAAAAGTATCTCTATTTTCAATTTAAAAAAAAAGTTTGCTTATTACAATTTTACTAGTTACAAAATATGGCAAGTGTAGATCCTATATCTGGGAAACATCACAATTTTGTGCGGACTAGCAGTTTTATCGGTAGTTCATTCTTTTAGGTATTTTAATTATTAAAATACTAGTTTGAAGAGCTTCCAACGAAAACTTCCTTAAAGAGAAGTAAATATAGGAGGGGAAGTATAACGTAGGGCGAAGTATAAGGGAGGGGGAAGTATAACGGAGGGGGAAGTTTTTTTTCAAAAATGTTTTTTTAAATTTTCCAACTTTTTTTTCAAAAAATTTTTCGAGTTTTTTTTTTTTTTTCAAAAAATTTTATAAGTTTTTTTTGAAAAATTTTCCGTTTTTCCGCAAACCCGACGTGGAGGGTATCACAATAACTTCTTTAAGGAAGTTAAAAAAAAACCTTTTGGGGAAGATGTAGATGAAATGAAGGGAAATAACGTACGAAAAAGCGTAGGTGATGACCTATAACCGAGTAGCGGGATGCGTAGGTTTCGCTTGTTTCTCGGCGAACAATTTTCGTCAGTAAATAACGCCCCACATCTCTTGTATTATTTAGTAGATTTCTTTTCTTTTCTTCAAAGTTGTGTCATCCGCGGTACGGTCTCTGGAAAAGGGTCTTCCAGACCGTGGCCGTCTGTTGTACCGGCCGTCGTCGCTTTTCATTTGGGCGTTGCCCAACTTTTAAGAAATTCCCGTCTCTAGTGCTTTTATTTATTTTTAAATTATGAAAGCGGAATTGAAAACTTGTCTTAAAATCTGAACCGCTATGGTTGACGTCCTAACGCTAACATTAATTATCTTCTCTCACTTCTCCTCCTCTCGTAAGTACAATTAATTAAGGATGAATAGCCTCTTGTACCGTCCTAATGAAACTTCATACAACGCGGAGAGCCCAATGGAAATCTACAACCCCAACATTTCTCACCCTCTTATTAATACACCTAGACGTGAATATTATTCCTCGTTAACAACCAGTTTAACCTATTTAACGTTGTTTTGAACTATTTTTTACCCCAAAACCATGGGTAAACAATAACTTCTTTAAGGGAGCTAAAAAAATTTAAATGAATGAGCGCTCTGGGTTGTGATGGAGATAAAAGTGGAGGGAGACGGTCTGGTACAGATAGATGGGCACGAATGTAGACTTTACTTTTAACTTTTCAAAGAGAAGCTATTTTTTTTTTCTTCGGATCTCTCAGTCAAGTGAGAAGAGTGACTCGTATTCAGTGTTCGAGAATGGCGTTTAATTTTTCGTTTAATGTGTTTTGGTATAGAAATGGAAGGATATTGTGAAGATTACGTAGCGATCGTTGACGCTAGAAAGGAGGCGATGCTTCGGAGAGCTCTGAAATATTCTAGTTATAATAATTATGTATCTTATTTACTGATTTTCTTTTTCCACAAGTTCTACTTTTGGGCCTAAAAAAAGTCGATTTTGAGGTGACAAATTCGCATTCCTTTATAACTCTAAATGTTGTGGGAAAAATTGAAAAAACATTAAAAACGGGGTAAAAAAAAATCTTATTTTATTTTGTTTTATTTTAAGCTATTCAGAGCACGCCAGTTTTGCACGTACAAAAGAAGTATCCAATTAATATAATCTTCGTCGAAGATTTCGGGGGGAAATAGGTGGGTTAGAAAATTAATTAAAGCAAATCAAGTCGAACAGGTCGCAGGTGCTTGTGCCATCCCCATTTCCAGTCCGGCAATCACCAACTTAAACGGCTACTTTGTTCTACCTTTCAACTTCCTGAATCCAAATTTATTCACTTTCATTTATTCATTTTAGATTGTTTTTGATGTTTTTTTTTTTTATAACAATAATTATCTCATTTAAAAAAAAATGTAGATAGAAAATTTCGTAATATTTTAATCTTGTGAAGAATTCGCTGACCTGTTGCTCAGCTTTCAATATATAATGTTATTAATACTTCGGTTAAAATATTTCGTTATTGAAAAAAAGGAATGTTGTTTTTATATTGGATAATATGGTTTTTTTTATTGAGTGGGGAAACCCCATTTTATTATTATTCAGATAGTTTGAACCTTTTTTACGTTTGTTAATGTCGTTAGCATGTTAGTTAAGTTTCTAAAGGATCTTTTCTACTTTTATTTCGGTCACGTCGCTCAGAAATGTGCCAACCGTAGTGGGTCCTCTGTCGCCGGGTATCTTCTTTATAATTGGCCATGGACGGGAGAAAAGGCTGAGCGTGAGACACGAAAAAAGACATCGTGATCGCATTTCCTTATACATTACATTGAGTATTGAAACCGATTTTATTTTGAGAAGATTATTAGATTAAATTGATTGGTAAAGTTAAATATCTCGATAACGGCTAGCCTGAGGATGAAATGAATAAAGTACTTTTTGTAGGAAATTTAATTTTCTTTAGTTTGCTTTATTCATTTTTTGTGTAGATTAACTGTTTACAAGATATGAGCAAAAAAGATTACTTAAGTTAAATATCTCGATAACTGCTGGCCTGAGGATGAAAATGAATAAACATTTTTGTAGGAAATTTAATTTCCTTTTAGTTTGTTTTGATCCATTTTTTGTAGGATCAACCGTTTAGAAGATATGAGCAAAAAAGATTACATAAGTTTTATATCTCGATAACGACTAGCCTGAGGATGAAAATGAATAAAAAACTTTTTGTAGGAAATTTAAAATATCTCGATAACGGCTGGTCTGAGGATGAAAATGAATATGGTGTCATTTGTAGAAAATCTAATGTTCTTTTAGTTTGCTTTTATTCATTTTTGTGTAGGATCAACTGTTTAGAAGATATGAGCCAAAAAAAATTACTCAAGTTAAATATCTCGATAACTGCTGGCCTGAGGATGAAAATGAATAAACAATATTTTGTAGGAAATTTAATTTCCTTTTAGTTTTCTTTGATTAATTTTTTTAGGATCAACCGTTTAGATGGTATGAGCAAAAAAAGATTACATAAGTTAAAATACGAGCTCGATAACGGCTAGCCTGAGGATGAAAATGAATAAAGTACTTTTTGTAGGAAATTTAAAAATATCTCGATAACGACTAGCCTGAGGATGAAAATGATATTATCTTTGGTAGAAAATCTAATTTCCTTTTAGTTGGCTTTTATTCATTTTTTATGTAGGATCAACTGTTAGAAGATATGAGTGAAAAAA